>JAGDQP010019597.1:0-34633 GCA_022664845.1 Lepisma saccharinum | reverse complement strand
CAATAAACGTTTGTGATGAATCGCGATGCAGTTATCTCACAAAGCCTGTATGCAGATAAATAAATGAGCAGGGTGAATTAAAAGAGATTAGGATTTTTGGTACAAACATAAGATGAGAAAAGCAATCTTGCACCTTTCAAGAATTTGGATTCTACTTTCTATGATGATTGTGTCGAAGAGATATTTTCATGATAGAATAATGTCCTATATATTGAACACGGCCACTCTGGAAATTATTTTAAGATACTATTATGACTTTTGCAGAATGTTCATCTTTCTACTACGTTTTATCAGATTGTGGAAATTTGTATTCAACACCTCTCATAAGCAGTATTTGTGTAATTATGTAACAGTTTTTTTTGTTTTAGTGATACATATAGTTACTTAGTTATATATAAAAATGCAATCTTTAACGTAGTTTATTGCTTTCATCTGCTACTTATGTGGAAGCTGCAAATTAAGAGATACCAGGAAGATTCTTCGTTCCATTTCTTGGGCCGGTAAGTGTAACTTCCTTATTCGTGCTATGGATTCATTGTTTGAATATTTTAAACTATTTTTCTGTGCAATTTCACATCTCACCAATCTAATTCAATGTTAAAACTAAAAGGAACTCAGGTTCTAAATTATCATTAAAATAGCATGTATGATATTTTAAATTCTATGGTGATGTGTTTTGTTACCAAAGAAATCTGTTTGTCCATATAGTTCGTTCCTCTTCTGTGACAAAAACTGCATGTCTTTAAAGAATATTGAAACACTTACAATGGACGACCTACAAAATAGAGAATGGTGTTAACATTGAAGTACATAACAGTTTAACACAATAGCGTATTAACATTTTAAAAGAAAAATATCTTTATATTTCAATCCGATTTCCATCGTCTGTCTGTTGATAGTTCCTGACATCTAATCTGGACTGATGAGACGTGAAACTGAGAAAATAAATCAGAAGCATCGTTTTACTTAGAGCATGTACCAAACACAGATATTTGGGTGAAATTGGCATGGCCATTGCATTTTTAGGAAACAAGAACATATAATCTGGATCATTATTTGTGTCGTGTTTCTTTCAATTTCACTAAAACTGGGTTGAAACAATTTTGTGCTCTACACACAATTTCTTAATTTTTCATAGTCTTAGCGATCATATGAGAGCATAATTTTATTCTTTGAAACCTACTATAGTGATGAGAATATTATACTGAGATAGGAAGACGATCCAACGACTTCAAGTCATTAAATTGTAGTCCTCTTTCATTTTGATGGAATATGGAGTGTTATTCAATGATATCAGTAAAAACACACCTTTATTCAAATGAAAGGAATTCATACAAACACACCTTTATTCAAATATTTGAATTACTTGAAGACAACAGCGCACACCACGCTACTCAGTACACACCTCCTGTGCTGTATCGTAGCTTGCAAAGAACTGTTTCAAACATAGAATAGGTTAAATAAACGCGCGCCGCTAGAGGTTACAAACTCGCTCTCTGCTTTATCACATTGGCAGTTAAAATTATTTCCACTTTTTTTTTGTTACAATTCTTAACAGATGGCAGGAACAGAACATAGTGTGACATAATTTTCAAACCCTCTTGTGCTCGGGGGTCGTCAGTTGGATCCCTGCTCATGCCATGTGGGCTTTGCGGTGGATAGACACCGTGTGCGTTGGTTTTCTCGGTATTTTCCCGTTTCCTTTCGCTTTCTTCATTCCAAAATTTCACCCATCATCATCTATACGGCCTGAGCCAAAAGTTGTCCAAAGAGCTTCAAAATAAAATTCCAATTCCAATTATTGCGTACGAATTTAATCCCAAGCAACAATTTTTGTTTGAAACAAGGTATGAAAAACTGAATCTTTGTAACTTTGTGTTTTGTTTGTTTCAGTTTCCCTAAAGTAAGGGTTTGCAGAGTATTTAAGTAGTAGTTAGGTTATGTGTAACACTATCGCTTAAGTTAGTCAAACCAGAATGTTCGCACAACTAGCCTGATTACCATCTTATCCTCATGGTTGGAAGTGTTAGGTTCTACAACTTAAGAACGTATTCAATATCCATACTACTACTACTACTACTACTACTACTTCTACTACTACTACTAATAATAATAATAGGGCTAGTGATATATGAATGTAGACTACTTCGAATATGTTAATTTGACAACATATTTATTCCTTACGTCCAATTTACTTGAGGTAGGGAGTTCCTATTACCTAGACATAACTAAGACACTTTCATTTGAATTATATTACAATATTACGATGATAAATACCAAATTGCAGAATAAGTATAACTTTAAAGAAATTACAAACTAATGCATTGTCACTTAGGTCACTAATAAATAATTCACCAATCTAAACATTGTTATCTTCTTTTAATTAGTTTTTAGCATCTTTCTTCCCATGCTGTCTCACGTACAGCAGGCTCGTACCATTGTAACACTCAATCCTTCATATTTATTAGAAAATTAGCACAAAATATATAATTTTGGAAGAATTTTGTTATGTTTAAACAACATATAAAATCAGAAGTACACTAACTTTGGAAGCCAGGGACGTTTGGGAAAATCTGTGCGCATTAGAAAGTATTAGGATCGTTTATTTTCTTACAGAAATATTCACGTCTACATATTTGTATTATATCCAAACATCCTTTCCCATTTTCATCATATTTGTCTTGTGCTTCTTAACCCTTTCACCTTTTAGTTTCTGCACTGTAAGAACAGTACCTTTGATTTGTGGGTACATAATTTCAATTTGGTAACCACAATTTTTGAAGGGCGCTGGCGAACCCAGGGTTGGATTTAGAGGGCGGTTCTTTTCCTTCCAGTTCTTGTGAGATAACAAATTAAAAAAAAAACGAAGGTAAAATATGAATCCCTGTGCCCGTCACTGATTCTCAGAAATTGTGAGTACAATTATATCGCCTATTTTACAGAGACAGTGACGGGCACAGGGATTCATATTTTACCATTGTTTTCTTTAATCCGTTCCCTCCTAAGAACTGGGAGGCAAAAAACCGCACCTCTAAACCCAAGCCTGGGTTCACCACTGCCTCTCAAAAATTGTGGGTACAAAATCGGCATTTTGTACCCACTGTTTAAAGGTACAGTTTTGGCAGTGTGTCATATATGTTTGGTTGTTGTCTCATATTGGACCTCGAGATACATGACTGGTTGGTTGCACCTGTATTCTGCACAAGAAGGCAAATAGGAGCCAAGAATTCATGCATCCATCTACCAAATTAGGCAACAATCATTTGTTATCGGAGAGGGTTGGATTCTGTTTCGTGAAACCATTCAATACTCAACCTTAAAGTGCATTTTTTCACTGCTTAATAAAAACAAAATATAATCTACTCAGTAAATTAGTTTCATATACACTTAGAATACCTTCTACAGACATCAATATATTTGCTGGATTATTGCCTTAATAACAACTCGTAAAGTATTCTAATATTTATCCTATCACTCATTATAGACCTTCTAACTCGTTTGAAATGAAATCATCTAAAATGTCTATCGAATTTTACATTTGCCCTCAATCTATCATTGATATAAAAAATATAGAGATTGTATTTATGATAACAACTAACATGTCAGGCGATTTTGGTCTATTCCGCAGAAACGGAAGAATTTCTTGCCAATTGTGATCTGAAAGGGACATTTGTATGTCGTAATTAATTTCTGTACACGCTGGCAAACAGTTGCAATTAAGAGTCCAGACCTTTTCGTTTTTCTTAGAAGATTGGGAACCTGCAAGTAGATAATAAATTTATTCCATTACACACATAACAGGCTCTGTGTATCATTAATACACCTTCAAAGAAATACGAAGTTACTCATAAGCTTGCATAATAATAATGTATAATAAAGTAACACGTTGAAGCTGATGATTTGCCTTATTCCTATTCCTGAAAATGCGGTACCGTAAAATGGAGTGAGTAGAAACACCTTTGAAAGTTGAAATGCAAATGTGACTATTCGACTGAAACAAGAAAAGAACAATATTACCCAAAAGTTAGGTCTGTATACCCCCAATCAATTTATGGCATTGGTACTTCCTATTGATATTCCAATTAAATAAAAAACACTGCGGGGTGAGTGGAAACAGGGATGTAAATAAATTGTTGATTCCTTTCAAACCAATTGGTGGTGAGTAGAAACAAGAAAAATGCTTGGTTTGATTATGGGAGGTATTAGTAAGAAGTGATTTCCGAGGGAAATGGTTTATTAACATAAATAATACTTAATTTAAATAAAACAAGCTGGCAAGGCTATCACACTTTAGTTTAAAAACACACAGCCAGCATAACGGTTTCAGTGATCTTCCTCAGACGACACATTAATACACACTAACAGTTCTTAAAAAGTACCAAAGGTCCAGGAGCTTCTGGACTGTTGGTGTGTATTAATGTGTCGTCTGAGGAAGATGATGTTAGAACATTGAAACCGTTATGCTGGCTGTGTGTTTTTAAAATAAAGTTGTGTGATAGCCTAGTCAGCTTGTTTTATTTAAATTAAGTATGGATACAAGGCCTCAATATAATTGTATCGATATAAAAAATACGTTAAAGAAACATATACTGTATGTATTAGTACAAGCTGTAGTGTAGGCTAGGTACTGTCACGGTAATACAATTGTTTACCATAATCCTGGCATCATTAATAAAGAACAACATTAGTGAGATCATCTTTAAAAAGTAGCATATATTTGAAACGTGAATTTGAACTCGCAATTGGTGAGGACAGCTTCTGACGGCATCTTTTTCTGAAGACAAATGAGTCATCTTCGTTCAGCGTGAATTTGTTGGCTTGTAAGACTCGTTTTAAAAAAAATGTTCCAACAAAACCATAGTCCTCGAGGTAAGCTACTTTGCATCGAAAACAAGTTTTTAGTTTTCCAAATACTTTGACCACTAGATAGTCACCAGGAACGATGGACGTATTATTTTGTGTCTGAAGGAATACTTTCAACTGCTTCATCTCGAAACATGTTTTCCTCTGAAGAGGACAAATGTAGTTCATTATCGCTACTATTGTGCATTGAATAGGCACCATCATTCTCTGATGAATCAATAGGATTTTTATTTGTCTTGGATTTGTCCTGAAATATTCCGTTTCTATACACCCCACGCGTTCTAAAAACAGGACCTTGAACATGTGACAATTCCAGCTCTCAATACTGTAGAAATCCGATAGTCTGGCACGTTCGGGACAGGCCCGGTGCCGGATTACCGAAAATGCCGGACTATCGGGCGGTACCTCTTACTACTGGTATAGACTAAGTCTTACAGCGAAAACAATGAACTGAACCTGTGTGTGGTGACAGCCGAGATCAGCCGAGTAAAGTCCAAACGCTTCCGATTGATTCAGAACAATGCTAACAGTAGCAGCGCGTAGTGAACACTTCCGAATGGTTCCGAACCGCGCCAAGCGCTTTCAACTGTCGTTCACAAGCATTTACAGTAAAACAAACTGGGTTGGCGCCGGACAATCGGGCGTTCCGGACTGTTGGCTGCCGGTCTATTGGACTTCTACTGTATATTGAAAATAACACCACAAACAGTCCTTACCATTTCATATTGATGTTAAAGCTAATGTTTGCATTGTTCTTTACTTTCATATATAGTATAGAGTTTTACTTACCAGACCAGCTAGAGTAGGTGCAATATCTGCACAACTCGCGATGCGTTCATTGCAGACAACACCAACGAAGAATGTTGTCAACGGAACCAAACATTAATTCCTTGTTCCTTTGCAGTGTTGCCATTATAGGGAAAATATTAGCTCAATTTCTTCCCAGTAATTTAATATAAATTCACGGTTATCTATGCGTATGAAATTTTGTTTCCATTCACCCCAATGTTGCTACTCACCCCATTTTACGGCACCGTGTCTCCCAATGCAAAATGGTTATGAATGTACTTTAGTATCGTATTCAAGTTCTATTGCGCACTATTAGGAATGAGAACTCTAACTAGCAGAAGGGCATATTTAGACAAGATTTTCCTCAATATTTTAATTGGCTGCAAGGAAGGAAACTGGCCCACACCGGTTTTTAATGATTATCGTAAATTAGATCACGGGGAACGTCAATTGGAAGGAATTTTGACCATCCGAGTTTCGGAACTCGAGATATTCGAACTGGAAGTCACCAGGGAAGCAAACTGGCCCACACCGGTTTTTAATGATTATTGTAAATTAGATCACGAAGAACATGAATTTGAATGTACTTTGACGATTAAACTTTTGGAACTGAAGATATCCGAACTTTAAATTTAATATGGACGTAGTAGTGAAGATTCTCTGTATAATTTTGAAACAAAACCTTTTCTGGATTCCAATTCATGAAAAGTTGTTTCACTTTCTATATACTGTATATAAATGACAATTTTCCGATTCATGATAGGTTGTTTCATTTGTTCCTACATACGAGGGGCGTTCCATATTGATTTACACTTTATTTTTTTCTTCTTTCAGGGTCCACCATTGAGCTCGTCCTGAAAGTTGGAAGGAAGTAGTACTTAGGTCTGCCTTCAGGTGGAAGAACAATACAGAGACGTGTAATCCCTGTACCCTGCAGCACATTTCACCAACAGCTGTAAGTGCGTGAGAGGACAACATGGAAGGTGATCAGCAAGGACAGCGCTGGACAACGTGGTTTCTGTGGAAAGAGGGTGTACAGACAGCGGAAATTCACAGGTGATTGCTGGCAGTGCGTGGAGAGTGCGCACCGTCACGCAAAACCGTATACAACTGGGTGGATGGCTGGAAAAGTTGCCTCACATCAATGGCGAATGGAACCAGTTCTGGAAGGAAAGTGACTGTGACAACACCAATGAACAGTTCAAGAGTGGAGATGCTTATTCAGGACAACAGGTGCATCACGTTCACGGAACTGGAGGCGGCCACAGGACATACCAGAAGCACTCTGTACCACATAGTGCACGAACACCTTAAGATGGGTAAGGTGTCTGACAGGTGGTTCCCAAATCCCTGAATGCTGCACAAAGACAACAGCGCAAGAACGTGAGCAGTGATCTTCTGCAACGCTACAGCCAGGATCCAGAAGGCTTGATGTCCAAACTCGTTACAGGCGACGAGACTTGGCTGCACTACCATGAGCCAGAGACCAGAGTCCAATAAATGCAGTGGAAGCATCAAGGCATTCCCACGCCAAAGAAGTTCCGTACACAGCCCTCAGTACGCAAACGCATGGCAACAGTCTTCTGGGACAAGGATGGAATCATACTCATTGACGGGCTGGAACCCGGGAACACCATTAACAGCGAGTCATACGTGACAACGCTTCGGAGTTTGAGCCGTGCAATTAAGAGGAAACGACGAGGAAAATGGGCGAAAGCTGTGCTCCTGCAACGCGAACCGCTCGTCTCCACACGAGGCGGGCAACCACGACTGCCATTGATGATCTGGGGTTCCAGGTGCTTCCATAGCCACCTTATTCTCCTGACTTGGCTCCTTCTGATTACCACCTCTTCGGGGCACTGAAGAAACCGCTGCGTGGACATTATTTCGCCGACTTCCAGAAACTGCAAGACGCTGTCCGGACGTGGGTGCCACAGACTCCGAAAAAGTGGTTCGCAGAGGGCATAGAGAAGTTGCCATATCGGTGGCGCAAGTGTGTAGTTCTTAATGGAGGCTATGTTGAGAAAGTGGATGTATCTGCCGAGCATAAAGGTTCTTATAAGTATAAAAAAGTTAAAGTGTAAATCAATATAGAACGCCCCTTGTAGTAATGGATATTACGAATAACATTTATACACTTTTTATTTTTACTTTTAGGCACATAGATAACTTCTAAATGTATAGTATTTGTTTGTATCTTTATTGACTGAATACCACGCTGACAATACATAGGTATAATGTAAAGAACAACAAATATCGAAACTTTTACGACTGAAGAAAATGAGGATTCAATTCTTCTTGTATCTTAATGGTTTAATATGAGCATCAAGAAACAAAATTTTTTAAGGGCTTATGCTGTTTGTTAACATCAAGTGTATATCTGTGCCCTTATTTCAAGAATTCTTCTAGTTTCTCTTGAATGGTTTGACGGTGATCAATCGCTGGTAATCCTGTTCGTCTACTTGGGCTACAACAGTGAATCGGACTGCAAAATACTCAATAATAACAATTAGGTTCCGTAGTCTAGTAGTTAAAGCGTTAGAGATGTCCGCGTAGTCCACTTTCCTGCATCCACTCCTGCGAGCACTTGGTTTGGAAAACTCCTGATATGTCTATTGGCCCACAGTGAAGGCTAATTCATACATATAGTGCAGTACCCATGACGTGCCACTAGCATGCCCCAATAGTACCGCCTTGAAGAGAAACCATCCCGGTCGCAATAACAACCTCATTATATTTCCAACTATGTGTAGAAACGGCACAGCATGGGTCGTGGCCATGGCACGAAGGGAGCATGGCAGGGGAACGGCGGCATGGGCACGGCACTATATGTGTGAATTAGCCCTGACACGACCAGCTGATCACCACTGAGTAACTCAAATGGAGGCTCCCATCAAGCACTAACATACAATTCATATTTTTGAACCAATTGTAGGAACTTATGTAATTTGTGTGAAAGACTTAAAACAAGCTGCTATAGTACTACCATTCTAGGATTATATAGTTTCTGGTGTTGAAACACCAATATACGAAGTTGCATGTCAATTTTTGGTGGTTGTGTGTTAAGTTTCAGTTTTCCTTTAAATAACTACCACCATGGTAGACAAAAAGAACAGATGAATCAGTGGCGAGAGCCAATGTTTACAAAAGAAAAAACGACGACGGCATATGGCCTGAATTGGTTGGTTTGACAAAGGACAGTTTCCTTAGAATATTCCATTCGGAAGAATTCACTATTGAATTTTTGCAGAAATACCACCTGGTTCATCGACCAGAAAATAAATACAGGGAAGAGGTCGCCTGCTATGTGTGCCTCAGTAACTTGGTCATAAGTCAGAAATATCTCAAATTTGGGTGGGGCTATCACTGCATAAGCAAAGGATGCAGAACGAGAAATTGTTCAGACTGCAAGCGTCTGAACAGAAAGTGCAAAGTCCCATGCGAACAGCGATACTCACCGCTCCACAATACAATTTTTGAGAACACTCATTTGAAATTTACTGAGATCCTTCTCATTTTCATTTTGTTACAAGGAGAAGAGTCCCTTCGAATCGATGCTTTCGAAAGAACTAAACGACGACGTTATCCCACGTGAAAGCGTAGCGGAGATGCGATCGAGATGGACGAATGACATCTGTACACATGTAAAAACCATCAAGGCCGGAAATTTAGGGTTTCTCTTTGGGCCGTTGGGGCTGTTGAAAAAGAAACTGGATACTGCTTCGATAAAGTCACAGAAACAAGGAATGTAGAAGTCCTGGAGCAAATAATCCGTGATAACATTAAAAAAAGATCAACAGTGACAACAGATCATTGGACTGGCTATAACAATATAGCTGAAAATTGCAACGTTCGCCATAAACGAGTAAATCATTCACAGTGCTTTACAGAACTGAATGTAAAGATCACGAGGGAAGGAGATTCATATAAGTCCTAGCTTGTAAAAGTAACAACAAATCACTGTGAAAACATGAGAGGAAAAATGACCTCACATCAAATGTGTCCGCGTGTACAGAAATAAAGGAGAGCTCATCGAATTCACATCCACTTACTGCGATGAATTTGTTTATTTTTAGAATATCCTCAGACCTTTGAAATACAATCATAAGGTTATATCTTGAGAGATTGGTGCCGAATTTTCCAATAATTCTTGATCGACATTATGGATGTGTACCCTGGCATTGGTGGCGTGCTATATGAACATCCTAACGATGTAAGAGAAAAACGGTCTATTTAGTCGAGGAACCTCGTGAACATGACCCATTATTATTTGATATGAATGTTTGTGAAGCTCACTTGGAGTCACCAAGAACGCCACTTCAACGTAAGGAGGTAACCACTAGATCGTCCCCCGAAACACTAGCAACCCTAGACAGCATCCACTGACTCAGTCTGGGGGCCAGTTTCCACTGACCCAGTGGAAGAGCTTAACATCCGATCTCATGATGCACTCAAGTGAGCTCGGTTGTCGGGTTCCAGCGTGAAGTTGGAACCCGACTTGAATTTTGGCTTTTTACTTTAGTTTGGGTCGAGCGAAAAACTTCTGATAAGCTGATAGGTTTTTTTGTCGGGTTCCATGTTCGGGTTCTAACTTCACAGAGCTAGAAAAAGATTTACTTGGTGAGGTAGAGTTGAATGGATGCTAGATGGAGCAGTGAGGACGATGAGAGGGAGGTTTGGCTGGCTTTGTGTGTGTTGTTCACAAACTAATAATAAATCAATTGAAACGTTTTGTCTTTTCTCTATTCTCTTTGTGCGCTTCTTCTTTTGTTCAGTTCTTTTCTATTTTCTTCGTTTCTCTGTATGTTTGGCTATAAATAGTTGGCAAAGCATGAAGATATATCAAGACTGAATATTTTATTTCATCTCTGAAAGTTGCTATATTTTACAAACGAAAGGAAATAATAACTATAGTTGCTTTTCTGAAAATTATTCAGATGATGCTAAACGAGCCTTCTCTGGATCACCCTGATTGGAGCAAGAACTTAATATCCTGGATGGTATAAAATCGTAGTTTACTTTGAAGTCAGGTTGGCGGCCTACCCTAAGGACATAAAATCGTTCATAAGTCTGTGGTGAGAAAGCAATTAATTTGCCCTTTTCTTACCCCCAGTTTCTTTTGAATGTAGCTATACAATACAACTGACCTGTCCTTCTATATATGATATATCTTCACTGTCTAGTTCAGGAATTTCCTTCTTGAAATGTATTCTTACTGGACGGCAATAATCTGTGGAGAAAGTCTTTATAATTTGACATGATACATTCTTCTTGGAGTTTTCGTTCATGAAATAGGACATTAGTGGCACTAATATGCGAAAACGATAGCTGCGTCTAGAAACTCTTCTCTGTCAGCTCTCTGTTTATACTGTAATCCTCAATTATCTTACGTTTCCTCCTAACACAATCAGCACAGTGTCCTGAAATTCTACGAGTTTGGTAGGAGGATGATGTTCAAGATTCAGCAATTTGAGTTTCTTATGCTTCTTTGGTACTACTGTAGAAGTAGAAAAACATTTTTTCTACTTTAAATTAGTTTATATGTATAAACATTGTTATAAATTAATTTCACAGCTACAATCATACGAATTTCAATATCGCAATATCGGTATTTTCAGCGCTTTGAATAAAGATATCTGTTAAAGATATCGGACTTTTTTTTTCGCAAAGCATGTTAGTAAACATTTTTTTTTAATATTAGTGTTAAAAATAGTTTTGGGACATTTCGGGAATATTTTGTACCTCTATGGTTGAACAATCTTTCACAAATACTATATACGTTAAACTGTGTATGTTACATTCATTAGGCTGAGAACATGAAAGAGCAACAGTATTTGGGAATTTTCTTATATTTTTTCTATTCATATACAATAAATATGTTTAAAAACTCTCTCTTATCTTCTTACTCAATAAGACGTAGAAATTTCGCTGCTTGACAAATGCTTAAATTCTTATCACAAACTGAAATGAGTCTTTGGGGTTTCATGATGTCTCAACATAGTAGAGCAGGAGAGTAGATAAGAGAGCTGTACATGTCAATTTTAAAATTTGTGTTTTTGTACAGCTTTTAGTGCAACTAGAATCACTGTGCACTGGTGGTACAGGTAAACGACTGCTTGGCTTGAGTCGCTTATCCTTGCCACTGCTGTGCCTCAGTTTGAAATCATGTGTATTGCTTAATGTTGCCAGTGGGTGATTCTCGACACGCCACAGAGAGTGGCTGTGTCTGCATCGGGTCTAAGGAACAGAAATGATGTTTTCTCAATTGATGCATTTTATAAAAAGTGAATAACTTGATGGAATAAGGGGTACCGCAAAAGTATGTTTTCGAGATAATAAGTATTTTATCAGATTCTGTGTAATTTATGCACAAAAATACCAATCACAAAGGATTTATGATATTGTATGATGTAGGTTTCAAACTAATTATATGCAAATGTAGAGCACAATATGTTGAGTTATAGTGAACGAATATAATAGATAACATTTTATAATAAAAGAAGTGAACTTTCAAACACGTGAATCAAGTGGCATCAAACAAGATCATGTCTATTATTCTCTCCTTCTTCACACCCATTTTCTCACTTCAAATTTAAATAAAAGTTTTGATGAACTAGAAGTATGAACTTTGATAATAAGTTTAGAAGCTTTCATTGGGGTACCTTGTTTCCACAACTGTACCTTCTATTGTCTGTGATTTTCATTTGGCTTTCTGTAAGCTGATAGTCGTATGAGAACCTAAATTACTGTATGCTAATTACACATCCACTTTATGTCTACCCAGGAATCTGAGAATAAATGCTTTCCGGAAGTCTACGTGTGTGTCATAACGGGTTTTGTTTCTTTTGTAGGTTTGCTTTTTAATGGAGCCAAACTAACAAAATATCCTGTTTGCATTTCAAATACAGTGAATGGATTCTTTTCCTTGCGTTTTGAATCACACTTTTGATATGTATATACATACTGTGTACTATTCTTAAAATCTCATTGATACTAAAATCTGCATCACATAGCGTCGCCAAGAACAAATAATCTGTGTTCTTAGTATACAGATATAGTCTTAAACCAGTCCGTATCATTCATGTAAATCCATATTCACCTGATAGGATATATCTGTCCCACGATATATGTTGTCCCACATAGGAACAATGCAAACAATATTTTTTTTTAATGTTTCCTCTTACTTTTGGTATAACTTGGAACAAACAACTACATATTTCATCTGCCCCTTGTCCTGCAATCGACACTGCCCAAACGCACACCACCACTTTCAGCGTCACTCTTCTGTTGATACCTAAAGGCCATAAATAAAATTTCAAAATTCAAAAACCGTAAGATAAACACTAACGTTCTTATTGAAAGTAAATAAAATTGACAGAAAATACATTGTTACTAAACAATGATATTAAAACATTAACTCAATTATTAGCAGATTCTTATGGAAACGTGTCTTCAAGCTAGGAAAATTGATAGAAAATATATTGATGTTAAATAATAATATTAAAACATGAACTCAATTGTTAGTAAATTACTATGGAAACGTGTCTTCATACTAAGCACAACATATTTTCGTTTGTCTATAACAGATCTTACTCGGAAGAAGAATGTGGATTTCACTCGGAACAAAACTGCGGATCTTTCTCGGCACAAAACTTTGGAACTTTCTCGGAACAAAGCTATGGATCTTTCGCAGAACAAAGCTGTGGATCTTTCTTGGAACAATGTTTTGGATCATTCTCAGAAAAAGCGCATACTCATCTTAAAACACACTGACATTCAGTTTTGTAAAGCGCTGTGAATGATTTACTCGTTTATGGCGAACGTTGCAATTTTCAGCTATATTGTTATAGCCAGTCCAATGATCTATTGTAACTGTTGATCTTTTTTTAAAAATGTTATCACGGATTATTTGCTCCAGGACTTCTGCATTCCTTGATTCTGTGACTTCGACAAAGCAGTATCCAGTGTCTTTTTCAATAGCCCCAACGGCCCAGAGAGAATCTGCTGTTAATTTCCGCCTGGATGGTTTTTACATGTGTACAGATGACATTCGTCCATCTCGATCGCATCTCCCATAAGTTTTCATCGCTTACGGACTGCAAAATGACATATTTCACGAAACACTTTTGTCCATTCTGAAATTACACGTGGGGTAACATTAGTTCCTCGAAAGCATCGATTCGACGGGATTCTTCTTCTTGTAGCAAAATGAAAATGAGAAGGATCTCAGTGAATTTCAAATGAGTGTTCTCAAAAATTGTGTTGTGGAGCGGTGAGTATCGCTGTTCGCACGGGACTTTGCATTTTCTGTTCAGACGCTTGCAGTCTGAACAATTTCTCGTTCTGCATCCTTTGTTTATGCAGTGATAGCTCCACCCAAATTTGAGATATTTCTGACTTATGACCAAGTTACTGAGGCACACATAGCAGGCGGCCTCTTCCCTGTATGTATCTTCTGGTCGATGAACCAGGTGGTATTTCTGCAAAAAATTAATAGTGAATTCTTCAGATTGGAATATTCTAAGAAAATTGTCCTTTGTCGAACCAACCAATTCAGGCCATATGCCGTCGTCGTTTTTTTCTGTTGTAAACACTGGCTTTCGCCACTGCTTCATCTGTTGTTTCTTGTCTACCATTATTTAAAGCAAAACCGAAACTTAGCACACAACCACCGAAAATTGATATGTAACTTCGTTTATTGGTGTTTCAACACCAGAAACTATATAATCCTAAATGGTAGTTCTATAGCAGCTTGTTTTAAGTTGTTCACACAAATTACATAAGTTCCTACAATTGGTTCAAAAATATTAATTATATGTTAGTGTTTGTTTTGAGCCTCCATTTGAGTTACACAGTGGTGGTCAGCTGGTCGTGTCAGGGCTAATTCACACATATAGTGCCGTGCCCATGCCGCCGTTCCCCTGTCATGCTCCCTTCGTGCCATGGCCACGACTCATGACGTGCCATTTCTACACATAGTTGGAAATAGGAAGAGGTTGTTATTGCGACCGGGATGGTTTCTCTTGAAGACGGCACTATTAGGGCATGATAGGGGCACGGCATGGGTACTGCACTATATGTATGAATTAGCCTTCACTGTGGGCCAATAGACATATCAGGAATTTTCCAAATCAAGTGCTCGTTGCGTATTTATTTACGTGACTCCCCAGTCTGCTTCACACGCTGAGTGGATGCAGGAAAGTGGACTACGCGGACATCTCTAACGCTTTAACCACTAGACTACGGAACCCAATTATTATTATTGAGTATTCTGCAGTCCGATTCACTGTTGTAGCAAAAGTAGACGAACAGGATTACCAGCGATTGTTCACCGTCAAAACATTCAAGAGAAACTAGAAGAATTCTTGAAATACGGGCACAGATATATATACTTGATGTAAACAAACAGCATACAACACTGATAAAGGAGAAGCAGGCAAGATATAAACAACACATACAAACATACAAGTTGCATTATTTACAAAAACTTTGGCAAGGACACAATCTATACCAGGAATATCAGGGAAGGAAATTATCTGCACTCTTAATTATTGATTTACAGTCAACAGAACCCCACCACCAGATTTTTTTTACCAGAAGCAGATAGATTTCTATCAGTTCTTATCACAACATATCTTGATTCAAAACGTTCACAGTAAAAATAATTTTGTTACATGAGTTCCGAGGATCATATTCTAATGATGAAAGCTACGCGCTAAGTGCTTCATAGTGATACTAAAATCAAATTCGAAAAATATTGAGAACATGGTTAACTTCCAGTTTTGAAAACACATTTTCTGAATATCACATTACGTATATAATTGGAAATAACAAAAATATTCTTACTGGCTGAATAGAAGTTTTACTGACGAACAAATCATATATTCATCATTTTCAAGATCAAAGTGAAATTCACGCATTTATTAGACAAAAATCAAAGTATTTATACTCAAACGACCCCTTTATGGGGATTCTTTCAGTTCATTCTATCATATTCTATTGACAAGGAAAGTTGGAATGAATTATACGTATGAATACTGGAGTTAATATCAATGACTTCCTTTTATCAAAATCTGTAACTATTTGGAAAGGTTTTCTGATTTGCACTAGGAAGGGAATGAACATAGCACCTTTCACACCCTTTCTCCATGAGAAAGAATATAGAGATGATTCATGTAGTGCACAAAAGATGCCGAAATTACGGTTGCAAAAAATCCGGTGTAGATAGGTTCCTCTTAAATGAGATTTATATTGAACTTAAAACTACAACTTATTTGTCATATTATGAATATAGTAACAAAGTGAAATGTCTACCACATACACCATAATTTATTTTAGTACAATACTTATACTTAACACATTTGGTAACTTTTTACTCATAATGGAGTGTATTAATACTTAATCATCAGTGTTCTAATTTGTAAAACATATTAAGAAAATTAACCTTTACAAGGGTAGTGCTGAGAAACAAGTGTCACACCTGTTTCACCAAATAAAAACAAACGAGATAGCTTTAAACAAGACTACTAGTTGTTTTCAAATGTCGAACATGCTTTATAGCAACTCCCATTGCTTCGCTTGTTCGCATTAAACAAGTGTTGACAATATGCCATGCGGCCATTTGCTCCAGGAGAGTAAAAAAAATCTAATTTAGAAGCCAGCTTTTAGCATAACTCTGGGTGCCGACGTAAGATGGCTTCCGAATGGCAGACTAATATTTAAATTCTACATGTTCGTTAACACTACATTAAAGTTATCTGCGAAATGTCGTGTTTGAGACATTTTTAGGGATTAGCTTGAATGAGACTATTTCAAGTCACTTAGGGTATTCTATGCATGGCCAATTTTTATTAATTTCAGACATCCTGTAACATGAAGACCATTCTGAACCATAAAATGAAACTTACAGGTATTATGAGTTAGTAATTGCATTGTTGAAAACTATCATTTCATATTTTTTAAATTTGCCCTTTTCAGATATTTTACCCTGAAATTTGCAACTTTGATAAATCTTTCAACTTTGGAGTAAAACATGACAAAAAATTACTTTTAACTAGGACATCATTGTACCAAAGCAGAATCATCTCTATTCATGCTTCTTGCAATGCAATCGCCAACTAATGATTTTACATCCTGTTTATTTTATGGGCTTTTAAAATGGGTAAAAGTGGACACTCCAGTGATTAATTTTGAGCTTTTCAAAACCCTACTAATCAAGTATTTATCTCTCATATATATATACATTTTGTGAAAGCCCATAGTGTCTACTTAACAGCAGTATAAACTAGAACTTACTATGTGTAACAGTATCTACAGAAGAGCCTTTTCACAAACCGTTGTAAATACTTTTTTCACCTGTCGACGACGACAAAACACACTGCTAAATCCAATATGGCGACAGATGAGAATAACAATGAAAGCAGTTTTGAGCAAATCAGTTTATCTCTGGTGAACATATTAAAAATTCACATAAATGTCGTGCAACCACTGCTTGGAATGACTATTAGAATCAAGGTTCTTCTTGGTGATTTAGGACAACTGTTACAATTATTGTATCTCTGAAGTTAAATAGATTTTGTAAGCGTTAACCTGGCAGAATTTTTCTCACTTAGAGACAAAATCATATAATAGTACAGAAGAGAAGCACTCGCTGATCACCCTACGACTACAATCTTTTAGCCATTTTTCCATCAGGAAATGACTTACCAGGAATAAAATTCAGACATTGTTCTTTCTGGTAAGAACATATTGGTGTGCTGCTGTTTCCTGAAAAAGGAAACAATTACATTTTGCATTTAAAGAACGTGAATTTCTTATTTATAAGTCTTAAGTATCTTTTTTCTGAAAGTAAATATTTGACCGAATAAAATACTCAGCTCTTTTCTAAAATGGAGAAGAAA
The DNA here is from genome assembly GCA_022664845.1 of Lepisma saccharinum. Classification (NCBI taxonomy): domain Eukaryota; kingdom Metazoa; phylum Arthropoda; class Insecta; order Zygentoma; family Lepismatidae; genus Lepisma; species Lepisma saccharinum. The sequence continues at coordinate 17,081 of JAGDQP010019597.1, read as the reverse complement.
TGGAGTCCTTATAGTTGTATATAAAATGAATCTTGCGGATAGATCAGAAACGCTGCATTAAAGTGAAATTGAGCTTTTCCGAGATTATTAATATTTATACTGCGTACATTATGAGATGTTTTATTTCTTCTCAAATGGTAGCACAAGGATTTATTAGATATTTAGTTGCTCTTAGTGATGATAAACAACATATGTGAAGCAAGAAATATTTTTTATCTACTTGAACAGGTGAAAACTAAATTTAATCTTGTGTCCGATACCTATGGATCAAATTCCTAACGCATTCTTTTGCGAACTCAAACTTTCGTTCCTTTCCGACAGCTGTAACTGATTAACGTTACGTAAATAACTTAATTTATATTATGTGATGACAATATTGTGGAAGATAAATTAAATAATCTCTTTTCAGAATATTTAATTTATTCCTTTTATATTTTAACCCTTCCTAACTTATTCAAAAATCCCAACCTGTTTTCCTTATTATGGAATAGTTACGGTCTATGGTTCATCAACCATGTTTGCAAAAAAAAAAAAGATATGAGACAACGGAAACGAATGTTATTTCTGGCTTGAGGCTGAATCGCTTGTATTAAGAAATCATGCCACTCAACAGGATTTTGTGGTATTGATTACAAAGCTATTTTGGCAATTAGTAAAGGAAATGAGAACATATTGTTGTTGTAACAACGGAATTTTGGAAACCACGAAATTGAAGTTGCCTCCGGAATGATATCCTTTCAGAATTGATCAACAGGAAAGATGGACCCTTCTATCCTTAATTTCTAACCACAAAATTCCCTGTTTTTCCCAAAAATTAAAATACGTAATTTGTTTTGAAATAAACAATATGTTCAATCGCAAATTCTCTTAAGATAACACAAAATTAACATCACGTCGTAATTTTCATAGGAAACTACGTCAATCTGAAAGTATATACAATGCTATTCATATTGTCTTGTTATGTCAGTGTGTGACGTGAAGAAAACCGACGAACATCGCTGTTACCATTCTGGTCAGATCTATTTCAATGTACCCAATAGACTTAGAATATTTAGTATCCTGTTTTTCTATAACCCGCCATACCGAGATTGATATGGAGTCTTAGTATTTGCTTGCTTAAAAGTATTTAGCATCTCTTTAGCAATATTGTTTCATTCGAACTTTGCATAAATAATTAACACTAGTCTAATGATGTTTGTTTGTGAGAGGGAAAATTAAGAAATGGGTTTACTAAATGTGCTAATGATAAAATACGGAAAGAAAATAGTCAGGTTCGTGTATTTATGGTCGCAGGTTATACGGGACATATCGACCTGATTATGAAAAAACGTACAATGAAAACAATTGCTAAGAGATTACTGAATCCGAAGTTGACAATGGCTATGAATTATGATATGATTACTCTTGTTTAGTTTTACTTTCTGGTCCCTCACTCTCTCTCTCCTTAGAAAGGATTATTATTCTCTTTATTCTTGTTCAGTAATGAGAGACTGAGTATTCCCCACGATTGGTGTATGTAAATTGATTATAATTACGGCACTTGATGTCTTTGTGTAGCACGAGAAAATATTAATACTGTAACTCCCCCTTAAATAATCCTTTAATTGGATTGGAGACTTCGCCTCACGAAGCTCATTCTCATTGTGAAATGATTATTGTCAAACTATTTTAAAAGTTTTCTCAAGATAACTTGTTAGTTTATTCTATATTTACTTCTTATTGTTTTATTTTTATTTGTCAAATACAATTTGTTGAAAAGATATCGCTTCTCGAATTCAATTCAGAATTGGAAACATAAAGGTATCCTCACACCAAGACTAATGAAGTATTCTCTTTAGGTAATTTCCAGGGTTAAGGTCAGGAGACCGAGACGGCCAGCTATGCACTGTTAATTTTATATTTCAGGAAGGATGACTTAGTTGTGTTATTTCTTTAGGAACGCCAGATAAACTACAAAATTGCTCAACCTCTGATCTACATTAGCCCTATTCTCTTAAAATAAATTAGCTCTACCTTAGAATTACATTAATGCTATCTCTGACCAATATAAACTCTCCTTTAAGTTCCATAAAAAAACATACATATTTAATTTAAGCATGGAAAATAGTCTAAATTATATTTTCCATCTGCCAAAAAAATGTAAATGTAAGTAAGCGAAGTGAAATGATCGAGCATTGGTCCATGTAATGAAGTATTTCAAACAAGTTAATGACATTGTGTGCGTGATTCTAGGCTATTAACGTAAATCTTCAGTTTTTTGGGTCCTGTTAAGCAGTTTCTAAACATCGAGAAAAGGCGATACATTACAAAAAAAAAGTCAAATCAGCCATTTTTTTTTGCAGTATATTGTACGTCAAAACGAGATGCCTAGCTTATATGTAATTGTGAACTGTTTAATCTCGAAATACAGATTTTGAACCAATTAGAATCCAAAATTATAACTGCTCCTTTTGACAAGCTGTTACCATAGATCGACATTTCTATCTTACTCCCTTCGTAGATTTGTAAGAGTTCAACTTGTAAGTACTTAAAATATTAAGCATGAGTTGTTAAGGCTGAGGTTATTCAACTATTGAACGTTGAGGCATATATTGAAAATTGTAAGATGCAAATGATGGTACTTAATTTTGTTTTAGAAAACCTATTTTGGAATTCATAAAACTTGCCTTACAAATATTCAACATATTTAAACTAGTCCTAAATACTGAAAAAAACATGATATGTGGATTCTGCGATGCGGAAAAAATATGCCGCACGTCGGACCTCTCTGTCAGTAGCGAAATTTTGTTTGATCAAGACCTGGTCAAGAGGGCAGAAGAGATGGTAATCAGTGACAGTGAAATATACTGACTGAAGAAGGATTTCATACTCCAAAACAACTTACAGTTCGCATAGTGTTTTGTGCGGAAAGTGGGCGTGCATTGTGGTGCAACTCGAGGATACCGTGTATGTTGACCACTGTTGGGTGCCTGAGGATAAATCGACGCTTTATTTCATGTAGCAATCCGCAGTCATAATCTGGTCACGACGGAGAAAGACTTGATGAATCAATCCGCCGCACAAGCAGCAACACCTCATGTGGATGGAGAGGCTTTTTGAGACATCGCCCTGGATACCCACCCACTGTGCTGACAATATATAATTTTTCATCAGGTGTACGAATCTAATCCAGAAATTTTCTTTGTTTGTTCTTCAAACTAAGAGAACTGCACCCTCCCTTCAAGACAGTGACAACTCATGTAGTACCAATGTGTCCGTTTACACGTTACCGATGGCATTCAGGCGTGGAACAAGATCAGTATAATAAATAACAATTTTGAGTGTAGTAGTATGAACTCCCTGCAGTGGGTCAGCTTTGAGTGTATTCTGAAGGAGGTAACCTGAAACTGCCGTCTATCGCTGTACACATACCACCAACGTGTAGTGCATTTATTAGCGTATATGCTCCAAATGTGGTGTTAATGTTATTCGCCTCAAGTTGAGCAAATTGTCCCAGTTTAAACTCACACAGGAAAAGCACTCACAGTTCTGTGTTCGTGGTTCATCTTTGCATGGCCCTCTTCAAAAGAAATACACCTACTGAAGAACTTGATAGCACAGCCTTTCCTGTACATATTAAGTGAGTTTGTGGCGCAGCACATATTATGACTTTGGTGATCAGTACTTGTAGCCCGCATTGTGTGTCTCCATTATACGTGTAATAGGACAATTTAACTGCTCCTTAAACTTAAATTAATAATAAATTTACGACTTTCATTCGTAGTATTTTTTGCGTTGTTCGAGTAATGAATACAAAACAAAATTTCTCTTGTATACAAACAGTTTGTTTATAAAACGGACGTTCATTACCACATTAATAAAATCTTTTTTTTTTTAGTGTATAGCTTTTTGTTATACGGGTCTAGATTAGGTTTGATATTTTGTAGTTTATTTTTATTTCATAATGTTTCTGATGGTTAACAGATTTGTTTGTCGGGAAAGATTGAAATATTCCATTTATATGGTTATATTTAACACACAAAGGAATCTATTTTAAAAGACTCACAGCCCTAAGTTTCTATGGTCTGTATCCTTATTATTAAGTTAGTTTGATAGGATATTACGTTAGGGAACTATCTATTGTACAAGGTAATCAAGAAAGTTCGTGCCACCTTTGGTAGAAACAGAAAGGTATACCGAAAATGTCACTGAATGACCTAAAAGTAATCCCCATAGACATCCAGCACAGTCAACGTTTCGCAGCTGTGCAATTCCCCTGGCGGTAAAACTGGGGCCACTTTGGATACAAAGTTGGCCGCTAAAACCTGCCACAAATCTATCTCATTGGCGAGAGATTTCCAACGAAGTTGGTTGTTCAGAGAATGTAATAGGTGATAACCTATTGGCGAAAGAGCCGGGAAATAATATGGACGTCGTTGTATGGTATGTCTGGGCACCATTGTAATGCACAATTGCACATGAGCCTTAGATTGTCGACACCCTTGCGATTCACCAATGTTTGCTCCTTATTCTGCAGTGCATGTTACACACGTTCCAACTGCTGTGAGTACCGGTCCGCAGTTATGTTTTGGCCCAGAACGGAAACTGCTCATAGTGCATCACTTGGTAATTAGTCTACCAGATACAGAGCTTGATCTTACGTGGGTATAAAGGTGGTCTTCTGGTGTGAGGCAGAGAGTCTTGTGGTGACAACAATTATCTTTCATGCTTGAGAGTCTAATACAAGTTCCAAGTTCCGTCCCTGGTGAGAATTCGATCGAATATAAAAGTGTTGCGGTGCCGAGAAAGCACCGCAACACTTTACAAACAGTTTGTTGGCTTCCGGCAGTGTGTGAGATACCCAAGTTTTCAAATTGTACGTTTTCCCTATGCGGCGAAGAACAAGTCTAATTGTTCCATCAGACACCTGGAAGTTTTCGGCAAGTTCACTACACATGTGACTGCAGTCCTACCCTGAGTGCCACTGGGCACACAATGTGGATCTCATCACACAATGTGAAGTTCTTCCTACCTGAATTTCCGGAACCAATGCTCAGGAGTGCGTTCATTCACAGGCTTGACGTATTCGTAGATTTGATTCGGTTGCGTACAAGCCCACCTTAAAGTCATAAAACAGACAACCACGAGTGAGTCGCTTTGACTTCTCCATTTGTCTTCGCCACTATTTTAGCTATGACTTGTGAGTGCACAATGCGCTTGTCTGTGTCACGGTCAATTATCCCACTCCCACTCCGCTTGCTTTTCAGCATCTAAGTCACTTATTTCCGTATCAGTGATTACGTCTTCCCTTGCAACGTCATAAATGTTTTTGATTACTTTGTATATACTGGAACTTAACCCGGAAGTTAAACTAACCAAGTTCGTATATATAAAACCCTTCAATTATGGCCTTATTTGATATACAAATGTGTAGAAATGTAAAAAGAACAGTATTCTACTTACGTGGCATGTAGAACATAACACAACCACATAAATCCAAGGAATTGTTAGTCATACATTCCAATTGGCAATTAGATTGACTATAAACTTTGAAGTACCTAAGTTGACGTTCAGAATTGAAATAACAAAAGCGTCGTTCGGGTGAATAACTTCGTAGATTTGGGCTAGTCGTCATCACTTCTGGTCGCACCACCACAACAACATCCTTTCCTAGAGGAATGCGGAAGAACTGTTGTTCTATTTGTGGAAAGGTGTCCGGACTATGTAAAAGAATCTGTAAGAAATGCTTTTATTTGCCTCTAAGATTAAGAACAAAAAACGAAGAACTTGTTAGTTACTTTAGTGAATAACTTCTCTTATTGTAGGTTTATTTCGGTTATTTCACTACTTTCGTGCAGGAAAATACAGATTCGTATTCAAGTAATCGAACTTTCTAGAAGTTCCACGCTTTTTCAACGTCACTTATGTTAGTGACTATTAGTTATAACGGTTAATATCATCTACTAGAAATGTCAGTTGCACTTGTCTCCATCTCGCACTTCGTACGTAGTGCTGATGATGAATTTAGGTAAGTGTTACAGCCTTCGCTTTGGCAGAGGGAAGAAGACACACTTCTTCATCTTAGGCACAGAAGTTTTATTTGCAAGTACTATTAAGATATTTTAGTAAGTGCAGCCAAATGAACTTTGTAAGATGGCATTTTGGAAATTAATTTAGTGTATTTACTCGGCGAAAACTTGTAATTTTGTGAATTTGTGCATCCATTGCAGTATTTGGCGCTCTTTCGGGGTTAGACTTGTGCCGCAGCTAAGTGCCCGTTTTACGTGAATATATAATTTGCATTGTTCTTGACACCTTCAGACCTTGCCTGTCATATCCGGGAAACGAAATGCTGGTCTGTACGTACCCATTTCCTCGGCTTCGCGAGTAAAACGTTGCCCTGCACTTCAGTTGAACTAAATTATGAAAAAAAAATCTAATTCAACGTGTCATTTGAAGAAGAGAAACATTCCAATTTACGCAGTAACAGAGTTCAATAAGCTACCTCTCCACATTGGAAAGGCATGGAACGCAAGGAAGTAGAGATACATTCCAGTACTGTAGACACATGAATCCTTTGTCATAAAAACACTAATCCTACAAACAAATTATTGTGCAAGCCGGCTGCTTTTTTTAATGTTCTCGATTATCTGTTATAATTGAATGTTTCCCTTCTTCAAGTCACACGTTTAATTTGAGGTGTTACTGTTGAACGAGAGAAGGTTCAAAACAGAATTTGAGGGGCCAATGGAAAAAGTTAATAAATCTGATAATGAAGAATAAAAGGAGGACCAACAAAGAAGATGAGGGGGCTGATAGAGAGAAAAAATAAAGTAACCAAACTATGAAAAATAAAATGTACGACGTAAGAAGCTACAATTAAAACAAATATGAAGGAGAACAGTGTTGTAAAACGCTAACTAAATAGAAGAAAAAAAATATTGGAGAACTAACACGTAGGAGACTAATCACATAACATAGACCTGTGTATATAACTAAATGTAACTAAAATCTAACAACACAACTAAATGAAATGCGTGCAATACAACAAAACAAAATAACTAAAGTAGGCATCGGAACAACAGACCGTAAATTATATTACTAATTTCATAAATACACAATTAAGCAAATAAGATAGCGCAGCGATACATAATTACTAGTTAGATAAGCCCGATAATAATTTGTAATAACCATAGGAAATAGCACCTTGAAATAAATGTATCCAAATTGACCTTAAGCGAAAGAAGTCTATAAAATCTTAGAATGAAAGGGAAACTTTGGCTTTTATAAACCAAACGCTTATTTAAATGGAAGTTTAGTAGTTCATATAAATCGTAAATTACCACACCACAATAAATTAGAAAGCGCATGAGTAGTGGGTTTCAAATCAACAAAATCAGAATATCATATTAAGTCTACCATACAAAGTTAAAACTATAAAGAGAGCAACTCGATCTTAATTGCACATCAATAATTAAATATGTGAGTCCATTAGAACAATATAAATATATAGAGGGAATACCCAATATAGGAATACAAAACATCATGATAATAGTATATTTATTAGTAAAACTCGAATGTGACACAGCATAAACAGAAGATGAAAGCCATAGATATTGATATTGGAAACTATACAAGAAAGGAAGCTATGCATCTTGAAAGGAGGCTATGTAAATACATAAGAATAAAGAGGAAGTCCTCGTAGAAAATCAATGAAGAAAGAACTTGAAATTGCCATGCAAATAAGCACAACCTATATAATAAAGCAGAACCTTAATAAGCCATGCAAATAAGCACAACCCTAATAAAGCAGAAGGATTCAAACTTAATCCAGAAGTCTTCCGAGTAGCCGCAGGAAAACGATGAAATAAAGAACAGCAATGAAGGAAAAAATTGAAAATACTGAAAAATAATAGCAGTAAATGTATAAGATCCTTATGAACGTTGAGAAATATACGAAAATGATCCTGTACATAAATGGAAATGAAAATTAGTAAAGCCTTATATAAAATAGAAGAATCCCAAATATTGAAAAAGAAGCCGCTTTATGTCAACCATAAATAATATTATAAGCACTATAATGTGAGAACAAAAGGATAGTCGTACGAGTAAGCGCTACAGAAATAACAAACATGGTATTTCTGAGGCCGAAGAAAATTAGTTGTAAGTTGAATGCAAGGAAGAACCATACAAAGATCAGACAAAGAATACTATCCATTAAGCCAAGCAATGAATACTGAAGAGCAAGAAATAGCAAACATCCATAGTGCTAGAAGTAACATGACAGGGCACGCCAACATGACAACTGTGGAACAAAATCAGAAATGGGCGTAGAAGTTCACACAGCCATAGCAGGCAAAAATTTCAAAACAAATCGAACTGAAACTACGGCAAAGGGTGAAAAATATCCACTAAAATGGAAGAGAAAAATGCAGGTATGCTACAGGTAGATTCCTGAGAGATCAAAAACACTTCAATGTTAAAAACATTAAATATAACCAAGATTGCAACTGTCATAACCAAGCGAAGTTATGAAGAGCAGAAGGCATAAAAGAACGATGGTTGTGGCAGATGTTGCAAGAGGACATTAAAGTCGTTCTGCAGGAGAGAAGGCACAAGATCATAACACGGAGTTTATGAGACATATCGTCACCTTGGAGCCAGAAGGTACTATGTCTGCTTTTGCTACTTTTGAGAAAAAGCAGTTTGAAAAGTTTGAAGTTCCATTTAAAGTCTGTATAAATTTCATTTCAAACATTTTCCCACTTGAAGATCGTTTTTTGAGATATTATTTTTGGGGTGTAAAGCCTTTGACTGGATTGTTAACTCCATTTTTCCCAAAAGTGGACATAGTACCTTCTGGTTCCAATGTGACAATATGTAAAACGCTAACGTGGGTGTGGTGTCTAATCACATTGGGAGCCAGTAAGTTAAAACAAACTGAGAATTTTATCCCTAGATCTGAAATTATTGAGAATAAGTGTGAGTGAAGAGATAAATTCATCGTGGGTGATCGGGGTATTTACATCTTCAAATCAGTACATTTATGACTAAAGATAACAAATTTATCTCTTTGTTTACAAACTATTTAAAAGTTCTCAAAACTAACAGTAGGTGATCCAGCTGTTGTGTAACACCCTGTTGTGTAATAAATTTAACTGGAGTTTTGTAGGCTAAAAGCAATAAATTTCAAATAAGGTATTTTATTTTACTTGCTTTTATAATTACTAAAGATAATGTTATTTGTTGAAAAGTTTTTCTATAATATAACATTGTGCAACAAATTTTCAACTTTTAGTTTTTTCCTGAGAAATCTTATGCAAGTATCATAGTATGAGTGTGACTGATCACTGCAATGAAATCCGTTTCTTTCTAACAGGCTTAGATTTTGAGAAATAGGCAAACCAATAATGTGGCATACAAGTGGCAGAAATGTACTAATAGTGTTACATAAATATAGCAGTGACTTGTATGGGCATGTGGTTAACGCCAAATCGTGTGTAGAGCGAATTGCATTGAGGTAAGTGTGCCCCTCAACCAATCTCTAAAATGCTTAGCACATGACTTACAGGACAACTGTGAGGCCTACGTTTTGTCTCTATTAATCTTACAAGAAAACCGTCAATAAGATCATAAAGAAACCTACCTTGACAATTTGCTAGGAGAATAAAGGTCATACTGAAAGGCCATTAAAAAAAAAGCTGCCCATTTCAACTGAAAGGTTCCGAGATAGGAACTGGTTATTCTTACGCTAATATTGAGTACGAAGTTTACAAAAAGGTATCTTTTATGATGCATTTTTAAAAAGTAACTTCTGCTTCATTTCCGGCATGGAATAGCACATTGGCTAGTTCTCTGACACCACAGAACTCCATCTCTACGCTCCAGTGGTGCAAACTCTACGTAGTGAAGTGCCCCAATATGTCTGAAATTGCCCCCTTTTTCTAATCAGTACGAACGTTTCTTTTTCAAAATTGAAAGCTGGTACAAAAAAACAAATTATATTTTCGAATTCAGCAGACAAAGAAAACTTTTAGGAACAGCCACTAGCTCTCAAGAAAGAAAATCTGTGTTGCATTTATTACCAAATACAGCAAATAAACTGTCATGTTTTCAAATGAAAAGCAAATATTATACAAAAAAAAAGGACAAAAATATTTAAAATGTTCCGATAGATTGCACAGATTTACTAGGTTAGCGCAAAATCTGAGCATATGTTTATTTAACCAGTTTCAAAATATCCCGTTCAATGCTTATGATACACTTTACCAAGTCATTTTCAGTCACATTCTTGTCCTAAATACAACATTTTTAACATACTGACTCTTTATTAATTCGCATATCTGAGAAACTGGCCGATTAAAGCGGAAGTCTTCAAGATATTTCCATGACATTTTCTACAGTTGCTCACAAAACCAACTTTTGACACTGAAAATAATTTCCATATCAAAATTTTAACCCCGTTTTGGGGGCTGAAACTAAAAGTGAAGTAGATCGAGATCGAGATCGAAACAGTTTATAGACAGAAATCAGCGTCTGACTTAATAATTTCTTGGTACATATTAATAAAACTAGACAAAGGAAAGTGATCCTCTGAATTAACATTGATGTTCTCATATGCGACGTTCACTTTTGGATTAAAATTTACTTTACGAAAATTATTTTCACAGTGTCAAAACTTCAGGGTCTTGTAACCAACTCTAGAAAATTTTATGAAAATATGTTGAAAACTTTCGTTTCTACAGGTCTGTTTCTCAGTTACACGAATTAATAAACAGTGTACATATACATATATATATAAATCATAGCCATATTCAATTCACTAGTGGATGAGGTATCTCCCCGAAGGGAGGAGTTGGTCAGAGAGTGAGAGAGAGAGAGAGGTGTCCTAAACCAGGCACTCGCCTCCCCCCTCTAAATCGGACCCCCTGCAAATGCTCTTCATTCTCCTGAATTTTAGCAGGACCAAGTGTAAATAGTAGTTTAAGCTTCTACCACTCTGTAGCGGAACGCACACGTCACCCATTTCACTTGTTGCTTATCAGTACGCCATTATATGTTTTGACAGTGGAAAAAGGTTTTACATTGTGCTACATTTTTCGTTGTTTCTACTAGATATTGGCAGATAAACCTTTATATATATTCTTAAACTCGCTTTGCTTCTGGGGGACTGCGCACCCTTTATCGTAACCAGGCTCTTCGGGGTACTGCTCCCCCTTGGTGTCGATCTGCCTCCAACCCCCTGGAGGTTTTCCCTATTTATTGTAACCTACTCTTAAAAATACCCTTCATACCAAAGTTCGTTTCTCTAGCTTCAGTGGTTTGGAAAATGGGTTTCGAACGGCCATTTTTGATTAAAGATTGCAACGTTTTTAACAGTTTCCTATATTGTCGTGACTTACTCGTGATCGTACACCTGCATACCAAATTTCATTTCTCTAGCTCGAACCATGTGGAAAATGGGTTTTTGGGTGGTCATTTTGGATCCAAGATGGTGACTTTTACCAATTATTTTAATATTTTCGTAAACTACTTGTGATAATACAAGTTTATGCCAAATTTCGTATCTAGCTCAGACGGTGTGGAAAATGCATTTTTGGGTCCGCTATTTTGGATCTAAGATGGCGACGTTTTCCAAATATTTTAATATTTTCCTAAATTGTTGGTAATAATACATCTTTATGCCAAATTTCATATTTCTAGCTCAAACCGTGCGTAAAATAAAGTTTTGGATCCAAAGTGGCGTCTTTGGATACATTATGTAATACTTTCTTAATCTACTATTGATGATGTATCTTCGTATCAAACTTAATTTCAGTAGCCCCAGCGGTTTAGGCTGTGTATTCTATACAACAATAGTTTTGGCGGTCATTTTAGATCCAAAACGGCGACTTTTTCAATATTTTGTAATATTTCTTTGTAACCTACTAGTGCTCATGTACCTTCATACAAAATTTTGTACCTCTAACTCAAACTGTGGAAAATGGATTTTTGCGGTCCGCCATTTTGGATCCAAGATGGCTACTTTTTCAACATTTTGTAATATTTTCGTAATTTGGTAGTAATGTACCTCCATATCAAATTTCATTTCAGTATATTCTATACAACATTGGGTTTGGCGACCATTTTTGATCCAAGATGGCGATTTTTTCATAATGTCGGATTTTTTCCTTTACCTACTCTTGATCATACAGTTTCACACCATTTTTTTAGCTCCAGCAGTTTGGCCTGGGAATATTGAGTGAGTCAGTGACAATGGGGCTATATATAATATGGAGTCACTTTGCTTCGCTGCGGGCAATGTCCCCAGACTCCCGACAGTGTCCGTGAGAGCTGCACTCCCAACTTGGGGATTTTGGGGGGGTTGCGCCCCCTTTATCGTAACCATACTCTACGGAGTACTGTTCCCCTTTGGTCCCGATCTGCTCGCAAACACCGAGGCGCTGCGCCCCATAGAGGATGTTTGCTCCATTTATTGTATCCTCTTCATGATGGTACACCTTCATACAAATTTTCGTTTCTCTAGCTTCAGTGGCTTGAAAAATGGGTTTGTGCGCGGCCATTTTGAATTAAAGATGGCGAAACTTTTAATGTTTTTATTTATATTGTCGTTACCTACTCGTGACTGTACATCTTCATATAAAATGTCATTTCTCTAGGTCGAACGGTGTGGAAAATTGTTTTTTTGGCAGCTATTCGAAGCCAAGATGGCGATTTTTTAAAAAAAATATTGTAAATATTTTCCTAAATTACTCAGGACAATACACCTTTATACCAAATTTCGTATCTATAGCTCAAACGGTGTGGAAAATGAATTTTTGGTCTGGCATTTTGGATTCAAGGTGACGTCTCCAGAAACATTTAGTAATATTTTCGTAACCTACTAGTGATAATAGCTTCGTACCAAATTTAGTGTTTCTAGTCTCAGTGGTTTAGGCTGTGTATTCTATACAAAAATGGGTTTGGCGGTCATCTTGGATCCAAGATGACGACTTTTTCAACATTTTGTATTATTTTGTTCACCTACTAGTGATCATGCACCTTGATACCAAATTTCGTGTCTCTAGCTCAAACAGTGTAAATGGATTTTTGAGGCCCACCATTTTGGATTCAAGATGTCGTCTCTGGAGATATTGTTTTAATAATTTCGTAACCTAGTGGTGATGTTGTACCTTCATACCAAATTTCATTTCTGTAGCCCCAGCCGTTTATGTTATGTATTCTATACAACAATTGGTTTGGAGGCCATTTTGGTTTCAAGATGGCGACTTTTTCAAAATGTTGGACTTTTTCCTTAACCTACTCTTAGTCATGCACCTTTGTACCAAATTTGGTGTTTCTAGCTCTAGTAGTTTGGACTGGGAATATTGATGATCAGTCAGTCTGAGTGAGTCAGTGACCATGGGACTATATAGTATGTGGACTCGCTTTGCTTCGCTTGAGGCGCACCCCGCAGGCCGCCGTGGGGGATGCACCCCAACTTTAGTAGTTTTGGGGGCTGCACCCCCTATCTTAACCAGAATCTCTCTGCGGTACTGCACCGCCATGGTGTCCATCTGCACATTCCCACGGGGGGCTTCGACCCATACGTAAGGTTTGTCTCATTTACTGTACCCTACACTTGGTTATGCATCTTCATACAAAATTGCGTTTTTCTGACTTCAATGGTTTCGAAATTGGGTTTTTGGTCTTCCGTTTTGGATCCAAGTTGACGACTTTTTAAACGTTTTCTTATATTATCGTGACCTACTTGTGATGGTACACCTTCATGTAATATTTCATTTATCTAGCTTAACGGTATGGAAAATGAGTTTTTGCGCGGCCATTTTAAATCCAAGTTAGCGACTTTACCAAAATGTAATATTTTCCTAAACTAATCGTCATAATGCACCTTTATGCCAAATTTCGTATCTTTAGTTCAAACGGTGTGGAAAATGAATTTTTTGGTCCGCCATTTAGGATCTAAGATGGTGACTTTGGAAACATTTGCTAATATCTTTGTAACCTATTGCTGATATTGTACCTTCATACCAAATTTCATTTCAGTAGCCCCAGCCGTTTAGGCTGTGTATTCTATACAACAATTAGTCTGGCGGCCATTTTGGATCCAAGATGGCGACTTTTTCAAAATGTAGGGATTTTTCCTTTACCCATTCATATCAAATTTGGTGTTTCTAGTTTCAGTAGTTTGGCTTAGGAATTTTTATGATCAGTCAGTCAGTCAATGAGTACAAGTCAGTCAGAGACCATGGGACTATATAGTATGTGGACTCGCTTTGCTTCGCTGGAGGCGCGGTCCCCAGACCCCCGTGGGAGCATCCCCCCAACTTCAGTAGTTTTGGCGATCATGTGCCCCTTTTTTCTTAACCACAATCTCTCTGCGGGACTGCACCGCCATTGTGTCCATCTGCACCCTCCCACGGTTTGGGGGCTGGGTCCGCAAAACAGAGGGTTGCTCCATTTATTGTATCCTACTCTTGGCCCTACACCTTCATAAAAAATGTCGTTTCTCCAGCTTCAATAGTTTGGAAATTGGGTTTTGGGGCGGCCATTTTGGATCCAATTTGACGACTTTTTGAACGTTTTCTTGGATTGTCGTGACATACTTGTGGAATATTTTAGTAACCTACTAGTGATAATGTACCTTCATACTAAATGTCATTTCAGTAGCCCCAGCGGTTTAAACTCTATATTCTATAAAACAATGGATTCGGCGGCCATTTTGGATCCAAGATGGCGAGTTTTTCAACATTTCTTAATAGTTTCCTAACCTAATAGTGACAATGTACCTTCACACCAAATTTCATTTTTTTAATCCCAGCCGTTTAGGTTGTGTATTCTATACAACAGAGAGCAGTGAAAAACAGAGCAATACAGTGAACGGTATTTACCTTTAGGTTTCGAAGTAGCTCCGTTAACATCCAACACATATTGCCAAAGTTCCTGCAGCTGCACAATACCCTGGTGATAGAAGTCGGCGGTCTTCGAGGCAACGAAGTCCATGGCTGTTTTCCGCAGGTCTCCCTCATTGGCGAAGGATATCCCATGGAGGTGGTTGTCGAGGGAATGAAACAGGTGGTAATCTGTGGCGCAAGATCCGGTAAATATGGTGCATGGCACAGTGTCTCCCAGCCAACGTGCTGAAAGGTCTCTCGGGTCCTCTTTGCCACATGTGGCTTGGCATTTTCGTGCAAGAACAACACACCCTTGCGGTTTGTTAATACCGGCTCCTGCCGCAATGCACGGTGCACCCCTTTGCAACTGCTGTGAGTAGGGGTCAGCAGTGACCAGGTGGAAGGAGCTCGTAATGCACCACTTGGCGACAAGTCCACCATGTATAGAACACACCATTTCGTAGGTGCAGAGGTGGTCTTGAGGCGTGAAGAACAGAGTCACGTGGCGACAACCAATGTCTCGTACGCTTGGGAGTGTCTTAGAGGACCCGCTTTTCGTCACCAGTGTGATCGCCTCTCATTGTAATTTATTATTAATTTTGTATTTATTCTTAAATTTTCATTATTGCAATCATATTTCTATAATTAAATTTATTTTTAAAACATATTTTATTCTGTTGTAAATTCTAAAGAATAATAAAGATGGCGGGCAGAGACTCTCAACACGAACTCCTTTTAACATGGTAATATATGGCAAAACACACACACACTTACGTAAATTATGACGTAGACCCATCGTTCTACTTTCCTTTAAGCGGCCATTTTAGCATTTAATAAGACATCATACGATCATCATGTGAGAGCACTAAAACGCACAAACAAGAGAGCATTGAACTATATTAACCTCAATTATTTCGTCACCTCAAGACCGTATATAAAGGACCCCGACAGGCCAATCGATCTGCTATTTCACGCTGTCACTCTGTACCACAGCTCTACAGCTAAAGAAGCCATAGAAGGAAGTCTTGAAACATTATAAATTTCATCCGAAAAGAAGCAGTCAATTTTAATACAAGTTTTAGAAGCCCTTTTCAAGAACACAACTTTCAACTTTATTTTCCAAGGTATGTTTCAAGGATTTCTTAAACATTGGTGCTTAAATAGTTGCATTGCCTGAACGATTTGCGTGCTCTGCTGAATATTTTAGAATTGAATATAATTTTTCGGTGTGTGCTGTATCTTATTTGTTCATTAATCTTCGAGTTGAGATTCTGCGCTTTTTAGGGAAAATGTAAAATCTTGTTATCCATTTTATTCCTAAAGCTAGAATATACTCTATCCCAGAAGTTACCATTATATTAGAGCTAATTTCCACTTAACTCACGTTGAACGTCCTTCTCGTATTTGCGAATGCTCAAACCTTTATCTGAGTTACGCTCGAGTAGACTTCTTTTCAGCCCCCAAATAACAAAACCTAAAGTCTACATAAATTATGCCCCCACAAATAGAGAAATAATTTCTCTCTAATTAAACACAATTGTAAGACGAAGCCAGACGTTCACATGGTGAATAGCGCCTTTATCTGGTAGTTTAAGAACGCCGTGTTCGATCTAATTCGAATCGAGTAGATCCCTTCAGGATGTGTTGTCATCTTCCACGCGAACAATTGGAGAATATTCACCCAGACAACGTAGAACCGATTGATATCCAAACTCAGTATTTGAATTACCCCTTGTTTGTTCTCCAAACAACGCAGTGTGTAGCTAATATTCAACAATATATTGCACATAACATCGCGCAAACAAAAACGGTTAACCAAATTCTGACACCCACCACTTTAGACAAACGTTTGGGTCATATATTTTCAGCGATTGATTTGCAAAATGAACAGCAATGAGTAATTGGACTACAAACATTCATAAATAAGGCAATTACCACACTCTTGGAAGCACAATATTTCTTTGGTGATTCTTTTACGTTGCATATTACAACCACTACATACAACACAATCGAGTTTTTTGTCACTAGTGATTACAAATCAACGATTTTACATGCGAAACTACCAAGTACAAATAACACAGCATATATCATTTATGTCCGGCAAACATTAGCATAAAATATTCACACAATGCAAACGTGGATATTACCGTTATGCCAGTTGTATGCTGCAAAAATCATACAGTCAATTCGTCTTTATGCTCCTAAATA
>JAGDQP010019596.1:15488-34633 GCA_022664845.1 Lepisma saccharinum | reverse complement strand
TTGACATTCGGCTAAAAAGTTTCCCAAAAGAAAAATCTCCAACCGAAGTGAATTTCATCCATGTTTATAGATTTTTTGTTTTCGATGTCAGAAATCTGTCGCCAAAAGTAATGTATATATATACAGAAACCCACATATCATCATCATATTCAGCAGTTTGCTATCCACTGCTGGATGAAAGCCTTCTCGTTTTATTTTCACATATCTCGGTTTACTGCTATCCTCATCCATGTAGCTCCGAAAAACGCTTGATTTCATCTACCCATCTTGCATTTGGACGACGTGTTGGTAATTTCTTTTATCTAGGAATCCAATGTAGTACATTTGTCGTCCATCTTGTACCTGTTCGTCTAGCTATGTGACCGCCCCATCTCCAATTCATTTTTTTCGCAGTCTTGATTACTTCATGTACTTTTGTTTGTGCGCGAATCCATTCATGTGTCTTCCTGTCCCTCTTAGATATTCCTAGCATGCATCTCTCCATTGCTCTTTGTGTAACCCTCAATCTTTGAGTTATTTGCGTATTCAGTGTTTAAGTTTCACAGTCGTACATCATCACTGGTAAGATACTTTGATTATAAACTTTACGCTTCAAACACATTGGTAGTTTACTTTTGAAAATAAAGTGTAGTCTTCCAAATAAACTCCCCGCCATTTTAAATCTTCTATTTATTTCATCGGTCAACTTGACATGTTCTGAGCTGGCCCAGGTAAACATACTTTTCAACTACGCCTATTGTCTATCCGTTAATCTTTATTTCCTTCTTTGCAGCGTGTTGATTGTACATTACTTTTGTTGTACTTAAATTCATTTTAAGGTATATTTACGAAGTCTCATTACTCAGTTCTTTCATTCTGGTTTATAGTTCTTCTACACTTCAAGAAACAGGACTATATAATCAGCGAATCGTAGGCGATAAAATATTCACCATTAATTTTTATTCCAATTTCATCTGAGTTTAAATTTTGGAACACTCTCTCCAGGATCGCTGAGAATAGTTTTGGAGAAATAGGGTCTCCTTGTCTTACACCTTTTCCAACCTTAAATTTTTCACTTTCTTGGTGTAGTCTAATGACAGATGTAGCAGTCGAGTAAATGTTTCGCAGTAGCTTCATGCATACACTTTCGATGGCTTCATGTTGAAGTGATTTAAGTACTGCTGGCAAGGAGACCAAATCGAAAGCCTTTTAAAATCTATGAATCCCAAACAGTGGAAGATCATATTCAGTAGTCCTTTCCATAACTACATTCAATGTACTATCCCGACATTTTCGTGGTGTGATTAAAAAATCTGGATAAACCTCGCTGAGCACTGCCGGTCGGTGTGTGTAATTTTGTGTATGGGGGGGGGGTCTTGGTGTGTTCCTGTGTGTGTGTTAGCTACTCTACATGGTGCTATTGTCATCATTCATTCCTAATTTCATTTCTCAAAGTTGCTAATGTTACCGCGCCAGCATGATGCCTACTCACAGATGACATAATACAAAACACTACTTTGCACGCTAACTTACCTACGGAAAAAGAGGGTGGCCGGAATGGATTGAATGACTAGTTTCAAGATGAAATGTATCAATTATAACCACCTGTATGTCTCTTGACACAACTCTTTGCACATCAATCCGTGTAGGGTCAAGTTTTAGATTCCGTTGGCACTTTGACTGAATCGTAACACTAAACCTAGAATATTTATCTTTCGCATTTGCGTCAGGAGGGAACGGATCAGGAAAATCTGTATTGTGAAAGTTCATATAAAACTTAGTAACAGAACGATAACAAAATATTTACCTTTGTACTTCCACTTAAAAGTAACATGAAAGATTTTGTACTTAGGAGAACACAAACATTTACTTGCATTAGATGAAGTTTAATCATATTTGAAGTATACCAAAAGTTACAAATGAATTTAAAATTAAAGAAAATAAAAATGACTGCAATAATAAAGAAAAAGTATTTGACAAATATCTTTAGACCAACACAAGTTAGTTACGCAATTGCGCGCGAACAAGCATACCCTTAACAGCTTTATATTTTTTTCAGATAAAAAAAAATATTTGTGTAATTGCTTTTGAGGTTTAGTGTTTCAAATTTCTGCTAGCATTTATTAAGATAAACTATATTTCAAACGACTGGCCAGTATCCATATACTCACGAACAACCGTTCCTGGAAGATCGATGTAATCGTCAGCTTCGGTGGATCTATTGAAAATTGGAAAGGTGGTGGTTGTGGTGGTGGGGAAGATAAATGTTGCTCCCTCAATGAGATTTCACATAATGACGTCCCACAAATAACCTTCCTTCGAGACCAAGATATGAATACCAGTAGAAGATGATTGGTAAGTTTATATGGCACACTGTCACTGTTGGGTATCATAACAGAATGCACAAGACACTTGAGCTTAAACTAGTGAACATTGGAAAGTTGGCATAAATACTTTTCACTAAACAACGTTAATTGACTTGGCAAGTAAAGATGATTCAAACACTATGCTTCAGCGTTGAAAATGTAGTAAAACGACACAATATTACAGATTAAATGTTTCACAACAAATTGTCAGGACATTTTAAACGTATTCTTAGAAACTCTGTACACTACGATTCTTGGTTGACTTCCACGTGGTAGCGCACAATCTTAGTTACGGTTGACGGTAGAAATATATTTATCCGCGTGGTTTAAGCGTGTATTTAGACACTGCACTCGAAGCGTTCAAGTTTCCCTTTGACTTTTGTTCGCAACGGTGCACGGTTCGAACCAAATTATAACTTTGACAAACCTTAATACTTCAAATAAACATTCAGAAACAAGAAGGGTCGACTATTCAGAGTATATGAGACACCAAATACATACATTCTCTGACCCTTTTCACACGCGAACGCGGGAAATGCTTGGATCAACTGACGTGAAGTTAACACTTCGAAGTCAAAGTTGGTTCTGGAGCTCTGCTCAACCATCAAGCAGTAGAAAACCCAAGATTACCCATGAGGCATTACGAAATGACTCAGGTTAAACACGTAATAGTCCTTAAGGTTCATATGAATAATAAGAACGTAATAATTAATCGACCTTATAATAAGCATTCATAAAGTCAGAAATAACTTCAATATGTCTAGCGTCATATAAGGTTACAATAATGATGCGGAATCGACCATTGCCACTTAGTCTGGCATTTAAATGTCGCGATAGATTCAACATTGCATCAGAATAGGGATTTTCCCATTTTCGAATACAAAGGAAACTCAGGAAGACATTAATTATCAATGACAAAGCATGATTAAATATGTATAGATTCTCATCTCAACCTTTAATTGAAATATATAACTAAACAATGAAACTTTAGACTGACGATTTTTTTTAATAAGCTAGTTATTACAATTTAAATCTCTGTAAGAGTATATCGATTCTTGTTACATGATATGTGAAACAACGATCTTGCTTCTGCTACGTTGTTCAAACAGTTTTCAGAGGCTATCCTACTCACCTCCCCATTTTCATTTTACCACCACTAAGTCACGTACATTCTTCCATTGTATACGTGTTTGGTCTGGTTAACTTTTTAAAAATCTGTACTATTTATTTCATATACATTTACAGATTTGAGTACATACTATGCTTCTTTTTCTATGCATGACGAAAAAAGCAACGGTCTGGTAACCCTTAAGTAAAGCACCATCTTCACCAAAAGGTTTTTTTTCAACTCGATCCGCAGAGCTGGACAGCCATTTTGGCCATTTCCGGAGCACACTTGGAAACACTTCCGGTGTGGCACAAAACTTTTGCGTAAACAGAACTTTTGAGTAAACAGTACTTTTGCGTATGACAACAGCTAACAGGGGGCTGCGCTCCTCCCCCCCGCGGCTAACGCTGCCCAGCTCCCTTCCGACGCACCCTCCCCCCCTTGCACACCTCGCTGTCGCTCTGTGTGCATCCTGCCCTGGAGGGTTTATATACATCCTAGTTTTTTAGTGTTCTCTTTTAAAATCATAAATCACAACTTTTATTAAATTTTCGTTTGTGTATTTATATAAAAAACGAAAAGACATTAACTTTCTTTTAAAAAATGTATGTAAATAGTCAACGTCAGGGTTTGAATCCGGGATCTTTGAATCACTTTTCCGATGTCTTGACCACAAGACCAAACTGCAGCCGCCGGGTTGAGCGCTTCTCGCTGTTACTTATCGTTCAAGATAAGCGAGAGTGGGCTATTCCTACCGAAAGTGTTTCCAAGTAAGTTGCAGTACGGCTGCCAAGCACTGCGGGAAGAGCTGATAAAAAAAATCTTGCATCTCCACCTCCCCAGCTCTTCCCACTGCACGAGTCGAGTGCTTTCTGTGACGCCATTGGCTAAATGACTGGTTGTTGACTGCCATACACGACTACAATGACTAATGAACAGCATATCATGCTCAAATGTGAGAGACTGGACCGTAACGGCTGATCCTCTTCGCCACTATCTGATCTTCATACTGCTGATACATAAAATTAGTATCTTTTAAACGAGAGCAAGTACAAATATGTTTAAAATTTATTATTTTTCTTCAACAATCGTCTTTGTATGTCTGTGATTCAAGTTCATATACGTAGCGTAGAATTACTAAATGCAAAGTAATTTAGACTTTGACATGGAAAGATCACAGAAATTTAATAAGTTTAGACTTTGCATGAAAAAGGTAGGTATACGGTACGCGTCAATTAGGTTTAGCAAAAACTGCTGCTTTTACAGTAGTGCCCCAAAGTTACGCGATAGGTGGAACCAACGAAATTCTCTTAAGTTGAACTTGCGTAAGTCGGGCTACAACCTGGCATATAAATGCATATAAATTGTGTTTAATTGGAACCAAGGACTAGAAAAATATTTAATAAAATTGCAGCTCTTTATACTTTGTTCTCCTTTTCTTGCTAGTTGCGGGAGAATCAGGTTACGTCGTTTGGACGACATAGTTTGTTAAGGATTTAGAAAACGTATACGGTAACAAGACAGTCTTAACTTTCGTGGATTGTAGAAGCGTAATCGCACTCGCAGAGTTCACACGAAACACGTCAAATGGGTATCACAGCAACAGAAATACTGAAGATAGGGGGTGGCAGTGTTAACAAACGAAAAAAATCACGAACGCTACGAGTTCACGTACGGCGTTGTAACGTAATTCGGGGTATTACTGTATTTTGTTTTAAATATTGATTTGCATGTATTTAGGGAGGGAGAAGAGGTCCAAGTAAATTTATTATTAAGGTATTATTAACAGAGGTATGTACTTATTGATCTCCGGGCATTCATTATATCGTCGTAATTGATATTATATTTGAATATCGATTGCGATTGAAGTCCGCTATCTTTGATTTCTGTTAAAATTTCAAATGGGAAGGTACTTGCAAACTCTTGCAATATATGTAAAATACATTACATGTTAGGAATTCTGGATATATTATCTTGTTGTTATTTGTTGTGACAATACAATCTTCCCATTATAAATTTAACCCAAATACAAAATGGCGGACATGTGTCAGTTAAGGTATTCATCTGCCCTAACTATGATTGTGTGCCCAAATTGTTAACAGACACCAGTATTTCAAAACTATAGAACTATAAGGAAGCTTATAAACGATCCTACGTACAAATAGTGTGCTAGGTATCAAATAATGTCTTATAAATAATTATAGTGTTTTCGTGTAAAACGTACCTGAGTTATAACCTACAAGAACGTCGGTGCAATTGCATAATCTCATTTTCGCTTCGACCTTACATTGTGCAATGCACGCTGAGAAGCTGTAATAAGGGAACGTCCACATATCTTCGCTTTCCTCTGGGAGTTTACATTTTCGCGATCCTCGGGGTAAATTAGCAACTCCAGTTTCTGCTACCTCTTCAGTTATTACAAGCATAAATCTTACATCCCATGGAGTCAGTATTTCAAATACCTTTGATACGCCGAAACTTTGTTTCACAGGAACATCGAACTGAGATAAATAAAATATCTGAAATAGAAGGTAAAGGTTGTACCATTAAGAAGTAAAATACAAAACTGAAAGAACAAAAAAAAAAAAAAATGAAAAAATGAAAATTTACCCATTTTATGAATTAACTATTGGCTAATGGGAAAATCGCTGATTTTGTCAAGAGTTCGCAGCTTTGAATTTTCTTCGCGCCGACCTATTTGACCAAGGTTTATCACTGGTTTCAGTGTGGCGAATACTGTTAGAAACGGTAATACTTTCGGAATTGATTTAGTTCTGCTAGGAAAATTTGTAAACTAACGTAAATTATGAACTTAAAATTAAGAAAACTTAAAACTTTATTTTTATATGGGCCAGCTTAGTAACTGTAGACTTCGGCCCGTAACGATTCGCCTTTAGCTGTTATAATCCACACCCATGGCCCTGCCGGGACTCGAACCCTGGACCTTCGAGCCGATGTCCTACCGCCGCAGATCGCTCGGCTACCCGGCCGGCTTATGAACTTAAGGCACACATTAATAGCCTAAGACACAAGTCAAATCCAACATATTGTAAAATCGAGTTTCGAAATGTATTGCTATTTTATTTTAAATACTGAGGAGCGCGAAGAAAATTTAAGAGCAGAATGATAGCGCATCAAATGCAGAGTATTCGTCTTCCTTTGCTACTAATTTCATATACAAGATAAGGAGTATGGATAGAGATGGTTCTGGGGCCGCGGTGGCTCAATTGGGCCGATCCGAGTGGTTGTTCTTGCTAGTGCGGTAGTCTGGCGACCCAAGGATGGTGGGTTCGAATCCCACCTTGGGCATGGATGTGATTTTAAGTATGCTGTCGTAAATTCAAAAATCATAATTTTTCTAAGTTGTTGAAAGTTTACCATGTAAATACTTTTAACACGTAGACTAATCTCCAATTTTATGATTTTTTATTTTACGTTTTTCTAAAAAACCGTAAGAGATAGGACAAAAGGACCAAAAAGATGTATTTGTTTATGATCTTTAATTTTTGTCTCTTCAATTTTTAATATTCCTGACGGTTACCGAGATATGATAAAAAAGTTAAAATCGGCGGCCATTTTCCAAGATGGTGACCGTAGCACAGCATGCACGAGTGTTCATTTTTTATATGCTGTTGCTGGTTACTAGTACTACACATATGAGAGGTATCCCCTTTCGTTGGGAATTTTTTTCCAGGTAAAACCCTATTATGACGACTATAAGTCAATATGTTTACTCTGAAACTGTAAAAAACTAAACATTCAATCTGTGATATAAGTTGACATTTTCGAAGAAAACCCATGTTAACCTCAAAAAGCCCAACTACACCTATCCTACTAGAGCGATCTAGTGATGCTTTGTTTTTAATAAGGCCCTTCTAGGATGCCTGCTTTGAATTTGAATTTACGTATAGTCTTTAGTCGTATCAGATTGAGACCGTTTAATATATCTGTGGTGAAGAAAATAACTAAATAATCTGTTTCAGAATCTAATCTATTCCTTCTACCAGTAAATTATTATTAGATAAACAAATATTGGAATTGGGAAGGACTAGTGCAATTAGCGAGCCATGGCCATGACTCTGAAGTAAGGGTCGCCAGAATATCAAAATAAGCTTTAAATTCTGTAAGTGTACTAGTATAATTAGGATTTTTAGCCCTTAGCCATGTCAGGCTCAGGATGGAATAAAGTAGGAAAGAAATGCCCAGCATGTCTGAGGAAGAAACTGGAGCAAACCTAAGTCAGAAAAGGCGGCCGCTAGGATCGTTCCCAGGACTTCCGTTGTAAAACCAATCTGTGCTGCTAAAATCATTATCGTTATCTCTTAAGTGGCCATTTACACAATATTTTTGGGGGGTTCTGAACCTGAAAATTTTATTTCAAGCCCCTTAGTGTATACTACACATTGCCAATTTATATCCATTTTTGAAAATCTTTCAAATTACTACCATTGAGAACTATAGAATGAAACTCACAGGTTTTATTAACTACCAAAGTTAAAATTTCAAGTTCCATGCAGTTTTTTCCTTTTAAGATTACGTACGAAGAGGAGCATAATAATAATAATAGTGGTAGTAGTAGTATCATTTTTACTAATATTAATATGACTGAAAAACGTTAACTTACTTGCATCTTATAGTCATCCCATAGCACAGAGAACTCCAAAGTACTTGTCGAATGCGAGGACAAGGTTAAGTTCCCTTGAAGCTTTTGGCTGAATTGGGTAAAGAAAGAAAAGAAAGAGAATTCAAACAATATGTTTTCAATCTTAAATCAGACTACAACTAATGTTAGTTTGAGTCTGGCTCATACACATGAGTTTAGAGCTTCAAATGAGAGTAAGAGACAGAAAATGTATATATAGGACACTGCTAGAAAGATATATGTTGCTAAGCAGAAAACATATTCTTACTACATATTCCATTTAGTGCACAAGATTAAGAATACAGAAGATAGTGGGAGTATCTATCAAATAAACTTTATTTGCAATTTTTTGAAACTAGTAGTGGTATGAGCAAAACAATTTAAATTTTAAATACTATTCAAGAATTCAAGACAGAGTACCTAAACAAAATTTTACAGTTTACACCCACAAAATTTCAAAGAAATACATTACTAATACCAAGTTTAATACAGTACGATTTTGTACAGTCGACATTAAATATCCAAAAGGCCAATACTGATTTCAACATTGTAGTGCACATACATATAAGGGTGGATCGAAAAAACACTTTTTTGAATTCGCTATGTGAACGAGGTGGATTTTTGTCCAAATAGCTTCAATATTACGTGAAAAAAAATTCAGCTCGATCAGTTGACATCTCAAGCTGCTGCCAGATTCCTGATATTGTGAAAATCGACCTTAAAATTACTATTTAGGAAAAAAATAATAAAAATTAAGATTTTTTAAAAACATTAATTTCGCTTAGAAATGGTAGGAATTGACCTTAGAAAACACTTACTATAAACTTATGGGCGTGGGACAACTTATTTTTGACAAAAAGAATTATATATATAAACTCTCTGAAATAACCAAACTGCACGCACCCGCCATTTATTTTGTCAGTGCAAGTTCAGAAGATTCTTGATGGTTTACTTCTCCCTAGTTACATATTTTCTTCTCAAATCCTGGGATGAGTTTTCTCGACCTCAACGTAGTCAAAATTAATTCATACCTTGCCTCTTGCCCGCACGGCTTCGCTTACGCTCTTCACCATCCTCTCCACATTTTGTGTGTGGCAAGGAAAGCAGGTGATTTTTTGGTCCGCAACAGCTGAGGAACATATCTCCTCTAGTAGATCTTGATCACTATATTTTCTCGTTAGTGGTGACTCTCCCAATTCACTTGTACTCCAGTGAATCATGTCCACGTAGGTTGGAACATCTAGTCTAAGATTTTTAAGTACATGGAACTCTTGTATTTTGTTTCCAAGAGATACAGTCTTTCTAGCTTTGATAAATTGTCTCCACCCAGCTGCCTCCCATCAGAACCCGGTACTCTAATCAACGACATCAAGAGGTTTTCTTGGGTATAGTACCATGCAATCCTGCCGGCCGATGCTGTGTGGTCTAAGGTGTTAAACCAAGGCTCGATGGTCCCGGGTTCGAGCCTCGGCAGAGGCATGGGTGTTTGTGGATTTTAGAAGGATGTAAATAGTCGAATCCTGACGGGCCGAAGTCACAAAGCTACTAAACTGACCCATATAAAATAAAGTTTATCAAAGTTTTCTCCCATGCGTTCCTCCGAATAACTGGAACTATAATATTTTTCGTCTTCTTATTCGATGAACGAATCCATGGTTCCATAAATCTCACATGGGGGGCTGCACTTAATGCATGGTACACTCACCCAGAAAATTTCTTGCTGTCGTTGATTAGTGATTGGGATTCTGATAGGAGGCAGCTGGGTGTAGAATAATTCTCAGAGCTAGAAAGACTGTGGCTACGCTGACCTCGAGAAAACTCATGCCAGGATTTGAGAAGCAAGCTTCGTATGTAACGAGAAAGAAATAAACCATCTAAAATCTTAACTTGCACTGACAAAAGGGATGGCGGGTGCTCGGAGCTTCACCTGTAGCCACCTCGTCTGAGTTATTTTAGAAACGTAAATTATTTTCTTTTTTAAGAAATAAGTGAAGAATTGCAGAAAATCAGACATTAGTTCATTATACTATTATTATACTTTCTTCAAGTATACTCGTTTCAGGTTCGCTAATATAAATGATGCCAAAACACTGATAAACTGTTTTGTAAAAGGTAAATTTTAGTGATTTATTGCTTTTTTGAACAGTTCTTTTTGTCAAAAATAAGGTATCGCAAACCCATAATTTTACAGTAAGTATATTCTAACGTCAATTGCTAACATTTCTAAGCGAAATTAATGTTTTTTTAAAAAAAAATCATATTTTTTATTAATTTTCCAACCTAAAAAGGTAATTTTCACAATTTCATGTATCTGGCGGCAGTTTGAGGTGTCGACGTATCGAACTGAATTTTTTTTCACGTA
The DNA here is from genome assembly GCA_022664845.1 of Lepisma saccharinum. Classification (NCBI taxonomy): domain Eukaryota; kingdom Metazoa; phylum Arthropoda; class Insecta; order Zygentoma; family Lepismatidae; genus Lepisma; species Lepisma saccharinum. The sequence goes on along the minus strand of JAGDQP010019596.1, from coordinate 24,176 downwards.
ATACTGAAAAGCCATTTGGCCAAAAATCCACCTCGTCCACAGAGCGAATTCAGAAAAAGTGCTTTTTTTTCGATCCACCCTAATAAATATACAAGACTTATGTCTTGTAAAATATTAAACTTCTTTGTGTATTTCATAAAATACAACATTATATTTATATTCTACTTACGTATATAATTTAAGAAACTAACAAATTATTTCTCTATATATTACTACTGATAATATGCATAGCTGTTCAGTTGTTTACACTGAATCAAACTTAAATAAATCATTTTATTATTAGTAAATGAGTTAATTGCAAGGATATTTGGCTAGAAGTTTTCTATTTCAAGGAAACTAACACGAGAATTAAGCAACTGGGAGGTGGAAATGTAGAACACAATGTATATCATTGGGGAGGGTTCAGCGAATTGTATACAATATGGAAAGTAATTTGTGCACAATGAATACAGATTGGGAGAAAAAAGACAAAACATCTTCGAGTGAAAAAAGCAGACGAAAGAAACAGTAATGGTTGTTGTATTGGCGGTGTGGTAAAGGTAGCCGACTTCGGAGCGTGGGGTCGTGGGTTCAAATCCCAACACAGAATCCCATTTATTTATTTTTGTTGGTTGAAACAGTTTTGTATAAGAGCTGATAACCGTTAACCAACGAAGCGAATAGCATGTTTGGGGAAAGAGTTCGGTACTGTCGTCAGACAGTCAACTGATCGCATGCAACGGAGTACTACCACATAATACTGATTTCGTTCTGTACCTCCATGAAAATATCTTGCGTAATCTCGAGATGGTATATAACCAATTTACGAATCCTGTGTTCAAGTCATTTCTCCTGAACACATGGTATGCCTGTGACTACTACCACGAGCATCCTGGAACATTCCGCACCCCTGTTCAGCAGTGCTTTCCTCAAGATGTTGTCCAATCATTCATAGACTTTTCACACTGGTTGTTTATCAAGTGTTCGTACTGTAATGCATGCTTTTGCTTCCATCATTTTGTTGTCCTTCGGCATGTACATTATTAAACACATTTTTCTATGTAGTTCTTTCACGTCTTGCACGATCCTTAGGTAGGTAAATGTATCTAGAACATGATACCTTTTGCATGTAGGTGTATATCAACGTGTTTTAACCCTTCTCACTTCCCACAATAATTACCGATTTCCAGTACGATGGACAGTGTGATTTCTTCACCGATTTTTCCACAGCAAAAGTAAATGATAGCCGAAGGTGAGATTTGAACCCACTACCCCGCTCTTCTAAGTCGATTGCCTTTAGCACCCGGCCAGACAACCAGTACAGGAACAGTTACTCTTGTTTCCGTCTACGTTTTTCACGTGTATACATTTTGCATTTTTTCTCGCAATCGTTATTCGTTCTGCACAAAATTACTTTCTATTTCTCCGCAACGATACGTTGACCTATAATACACTGTCTAATGGTTTTATACGTATGTTTGAGATAATATAAAAGACAAACTCATATAAAGGCCTACTGCTAAGAAATAAGTTCCCTTAGAAGCATGAATTTCAAGCTCTTTGAGCAGTCTAAAATTAATTAAAATATATTTTGAGACGATGTAACACATGTAGTATAGCAGTTGATGGTCACTAGAGAGAGCATTTAATTCACAAGTTTGCGATAATGTAGCATCTGTGATCATTGTTGTGAATCACGCACTTATTCTTTTGACGCATGGTTCAAGCGTGGTTTGTGCTATTCAAATTAAGGGACAAGTTTACATTTTAATTCTTACACGTTTTATGTTAATTACATTAAAGTGTCCGAAAAGCGTAAAATTATTTCATATAAGCTGTCCAGAACCAGAACGACTAACCCAAATAACACCACACCAAAATATAACAAAACCAGATTTTTACTTCTTTGCACTTATCAAGTAATAAATTTATAGGGACACGTAAGCTCTAGCGAGGAATTTTCTTTCAATTAGAAAGCAAGTTTAATTCGATTTTATCCAAAATGTCTTGACCTTCCCTTAGACCGCTTTCACATACGCGCGAGAGCGGGGCGAGAGCGAGTTCTCCCGCGTCCGCCTCGCTCTCGCTGATCCTTTCACATCAACGCGGGCGTTGACTACGCAGGAAATTTCTGCGAACAGGGTTGCTGTGTAACCAGTTTTATTGACGTGGTGGCAATGGACTCACTGATGATAATATGACTACCAAGGAAATTCCTTTAATTCGTTAGTTCGTTATTTAAAAATATATATTAGTTCCAAACGTGTGGTTTAAATCAATAGTCTGAATATTTGAATAAATGGCTCAGCTCGAAAGAATACTATTATTATTATTATTATTATTATTATTATTATTATTATTATTATTATTATTGCCTGTTGTCCTTCACAAAACAACATCGGCTTGCCGTTGCTTTGTGACTATTTGCTACCGAAAATATATATTTTGCTTGTTTGGGATATCTGTCGAAATAATGGAATAATTCCGAGATTTTTATAAAAAAAAGTTTTTCTTTCACCTTTATTTGAAATGTGTATGGGTCGAAACCAGTATTACTTAGAATAATTAAAGTAGCACAAAGATTGACCTTTAACACAGTAGTGTCTCCGGTGGATGAGTGGTTAAGCTCGTAGCCTTGTAATTAAGGTGTACCGGGTTCGATTCCCGGTGGGTACACAAATTGTTCGAATCCCACGTTAAACTGTAGGTCCTGTCCTCAGGACGTCATCATCCCATGGAAGGCAAACCACCATGGGTTCACTTTATCCAGTTATCTTCGGGTCAAAGACCTGCCTTGGGGTAGAACACCTATCATCATCATCATTAATACGGTATCGAGTAAATAAAATGTATAACAGAAAATGAGTAAAGGAAATATACTCTGTCTTCAAACTGATTTGCAGAAACACAGTTCCGGTGCGTCCGGCCTACTTTAGTTTATTTAGACTGTGTAATGTTTTCTGCTTGTACAAAAATCAAAACAAATAGTTGTTTATTAATACCGTAGATATATGAGAAACGGGAATATGATCCACTTTCAAATTTTCGACGTGATACTACTACAATTTAATGAAAAATGTATATAAGTAAACTGACAATACATCTTCATAACCAAGAAATAGCTTCTTGGTTACAGCTCTACGAACATTCATATCAACATTATTATGATCCAACAAGAATATTAGCTTCTAATGAAATAATTCTAGCTACCGGCCTGGTGTAATTGATGAAAATGCAACCTATTTCGTGGTGTTTCCTAGCAACACTGTTCTCTCTTTTCTCCCGCGCCCGCCTGGTTCTCGCGCGTATTTGAAACGGCACATTTAGTTCAATGTCCTGCTTGACTTTCTGCGGGTAGCTCCCGCAAAAGTCTCGCCGAATTTCTAGCAGGGAAACGCGGGTGTTTTTTCGTCCGCAGCGAGAGAAACCCGCTCTCGCCTCGCGCTCGCGCTGATCTGGAAAGCCCAATTGCTCGCAATGTATTTCTAAACCACGCGGGTGTTGTCCGCCCCGCTCTCGCCTCGCTCTCGCGCGTATGTGAAAGCAGCCTTCGGGTCACAAAATTAGAATTAACTAACGTTCTCTTCCACGATTTCTTTATGTGTTAAGTCTGATTATTGATTAATGAAGGTTCTAATTACCACTTCAGACAATTGAAATTGAAAACATAAGATCAAACCTATAGAAAATCAGAGAAAATCCACCTATAAATTTTGAACTTGGAGGCTTGAGTTCTCAGCTTGTCGCTGGGAGTTTCTGAAAAACAAAATGCTTTTCTATGCAAGCATAGTTATTATATTGTTGTTGTATTAATATAGCCAGCCGGGTAGCCGTGCGGTCTACGGCGGTAGGCCAAAGACTCGAAGGTCCCGGGTCCAAGGCCCGGTAGGGGCATGGGTGTGGATTTTAATGGCTAGAGGGCGTGACGTGCCGAGGTCCAAAATTACTAGGAGTAGCCTATATTAAAATTAAACTTTTGTATTAATATATTCTGTAATACATTTAATTCAAAAGTTTGACAGGCATCAACCTTTATAAAAATCGTCAAAATGTCCTTTATCTAAAACACCGGAATGGCCTTTCTTATATGACCTGAATGTCTGGAATCTTTGATAAATATGCACTGGTTGCCATTAAAAATGCAACACCAAGAAAGAGAGAAGATAGATGAAGATTCCGTACTGCACAAGTAGTAAATGATTAAACTTACCACGCTGTGTGATGCCTAGCAACGTGGCGACAGCGGAACAGAACTACAGAAGGTTGCTAGCCTATGGGCCCACCATAGGGGCTCAAATCTGCTGCAATACTGCGAAACATAGAATTGATGAGCTATTGGATACCTCCTGGAGTACAGCAAGCCATGCGTATTCGACACAATGCCACAATTCATCAACAGTAGCTGACGGAGATCGCTGGCATGAGAGGCGTTGTGCAATCATGGACCAGACGTATTTAAGCGGCAAGAGATCAGATGAACGCGCCAACCAATTAAGTATTCGAACATTGTGTGCACCTAGGAAGGCATTTATCACAAGCAGGAGTGCGTTATCCTGCTCGAATGTGATCCCAGGCAGGGCCTGCACTAAAGGGACCAGAACCGGGTCCAACTCATTGTCGATGTACCTTTCTCTAGTCCTATCGGCCAATGGGTAGGAGACATGAATGGGAATGAAATCCAATGGATCTCCACACCATAACATGCGGTGCGGATCCGGACGTGTCGATGCAAAACACATGCATAGGCCAGTGTAGTACCACGGTAACTGCAGATACGGATGCTCACACTCACTGCAGGCAGAATCGGGATTCGTCTGAAAAGAGAGTGCTCTGACAATCGGCTCTCCATGCGCGACGTTCGCGGAACAATTGTAGTCACTCATATCAATGCCTTGCAGTCAGCAGAAGCGGCAGCAATGGGATCAGTGCAAATATGATCCGCTCTGCCAGACGACGTAGAGCTGTTCATGGGGACACTGGGCGCTCTGCAACATTTGCCAGTGTGTGCGACATTGTTCACTATATGGCTCTTGGATCCGCCAGAGCCATACGCATAAACCATCTGTCCTCGCGGCCCGTGGTATTGCGCGGTCGTTGGGATCCGGCATATCGTTGCGTAATGCCCTCGTTGAGACATCGAGTTGATATGCGCTGCAGTGTGGACGCAGTCCGTCCAATACGGGCATCAATGTCGCGGAAGGATAAATCGCACTCGCGATAGGCGAAAATTCGTTCGCGATCAAAGTTAGAAACCTGCTTGCATGGCTGCCGCATTCGACGACGAGGCATCTTTCCACTATTTACGATCTATATATTCTGCAAATTTTGCATTAATCCAATGTCTCCTTCTTGGTGTTACATTTTTAATGGCGAGCAGTGGAATTTTAATAGTTTCACACTAGGTCACTCGCATTTTGCTTTACTGTAACATCGATAATTTTATTACTTGCAGCTTGGAGATTCCTTAAAGTGGCAATAGTTGTTCCTCTAAACTAAATTAAGGAGCTGTTGTTATATTTCAATTAGTTCAAGGCCCTGGTACTAGTTTTTCATATTTTTATTTGTTGGCTTCCGATTCAATATGCTAATTTATCTTTGATAAGAATTTATAAAATATAAAACGTCAGGGTATAAGGACAGTAAATTGATTATAATAAAACAGCTCCCAAATTATTTCACCGTAAACCTGTAAAATGTAGAATTTCAACTTCATTTGGTGTCTTGAAAGTTTGCACGCATATATTACGAATATTATACAACTAAAATTGTATACGAAGCATTTTTTGAATGTAAAGAAGTTTAATATGATATAACATTTGATCAGTTTCCTTTTTTTTTAAAAAAATATCTCCAAGTAAAAGTCGGTGACACTCTAGTGCGCGATATATACATATAATATTCCGTTAAAAATAATTTGCACTTGATAAATTCTGAAATGTGAGACGATTACGGAGTTCCTGTCTGAAATAATAATACATATTTACTATATCCTCATCTAAGGTAATTATGGTACTCACTTATTATCATCCCAACATCTGTGAAGAATAAAAAAAATGCATTTTATTATTGCAACAAATTGCAACTAACGTGCATGTGAAACTATTTTATATATTTTACCTGTAAAATATTATCCAATTACTTTCAATAAAGTGTATTTATATATGAAACACACCCACCTTGTCTGTTTTGAGCCAAATACGTAACAAAATGGCATGTCTGATGGAATGTAATGAAAATAGGTGCAACAGTTGAATTCCTTCCCGTCGACTGTGCAATTTCTAAGTAACGTTTCACATGGTGGTCTGTAAATAGTAAATAGTAGTGTTACATTTTCACACTCATGAGTTAAAGCAGTCAAGCATGAGACTGATCCCCCCTCCCACATCCCTTCGTGCTGTAGGTTGAAAATAACTGGAACGGTGACTGGGCACGTTTATCTTCTCCTTCTTTAAAATTGTATATGAACAAATTCAAAATTGTGAATAACATGTATCAAAATGTTACATAATATCTACAATCTCTAGCAGTGACTTGTAACTAATGCATATCCAAATATTCTTGAAATGAGATGAAGTATTTAATTTCCGAAGGTAATCATGTTGCTTGTAATCACGATTAGCAACATGTAAACAAGCTTGTAATTCACGTAATCATTAAGGGGATCGCAGTGAAGCTTACATGACTTTAAGGTAATTTTAAACTTGTCCCTATTACGTGTAGAAATACATATTCATCTAAACTATGACTGAGAAAATTTTCTACATTTTATCTTGTGAAGTACACATTGAAATACATTCTTAAAATATTATGTATACTGGGAAGGATGAATTAAATCAATGTAGGAGCTAAACGAGATAGTAAACTGAAAATATATGGTTCATACTACACTGTTTATTTAAAACTAGAAACTATAAGGGCTATCATACTTACATGCCAATTTCCTTTTCGGAAATTACACAGATACCGATGGCAATTGGAGCTGATGAATTCCAGGTTGGCTGTTCTTCTTCAATTTCAAAGGATGTTGAGCTTTCATAATAATCCTTCCATAATGACCTTGTAGCATGGAATGTATATAAAACAAAGGTAATCCAAATACATAACCATAGGAACCTAACAATAGAAATAATGATCTGAAATATGCGATAATAAAATAAAACAATGTATATTCTAAAAAACTTTGTAATGTTTGAATTCGATCAATATAATCTTTTACAATAAAAAAAGAACAAATTAATTAATTAGATTTGATAATCATTTCATAGATACTTGGTTAACAACTCTGTTAGGTTCCAATGTAGTTGAAAATACGCTCAACACATATCATCTCACGTTTGACTACATCTTTTTGTATAGCTAATAGTTGTATACACTCTAATTCGGAGACAGTCAGTTGTTCTCACATTAATCTCGACCTTGAACGCGTTATCAAAGCTATCAAAAAATCTGTTGCTTTCAGAAACGTTAGAAGTTAGATGAAAACACCAGAAACTTAGGTGTTCTATTTTGCTAGCCTTCTCAAGGCCCAATATAGGATAAATATTTTAAAGAACAAGGCATTCTCAGTTTATAGTTTGGGATGATTTTCTAAATCACATAATGATGTTATGATGATTATTTTTCTCTATGCTATGCACGTAGTTATATAAAATTTTGAATTTATTGTCCCTGGAGAGCAGAATTATTACTTTATACATAAAACAAATGTTACGAATATCAGAAATTTCAGTAATTGAAACTCCTTCTGTTTCATTGCGTCTGGAAGTAATGAAAACAGGTATAATCTTTTATCTACATAATGTCTGTAGTTGAGACGTATTTAAGGGGTGGGTTCAGTGGGTTCGGATCCCTCCAAAGCTCAGAATTGTATGGAAAAATAGTATAGGCGTAATTATACATATTTAATATACATTTCATGCCCAGACACACCTTGGACTCCCCCAAAATCCCTGGACCCGTCCCAAAACCAAATTCTGGATACGTGCCTGATCTGAAGCCTCCTCATTCTGTACAGAATTTCAATGGAAGTTTCTTCTTCATTATTTGAAAAATAATGTAAGCGTTAGCCCTCTCTGCAGCGTTTTACTAATAGAACCGGGTCATTCCATGTCAAATCAGGCAGAAAAAAGGAGAAATGTCATCCATAGTTTGCGATTTTGATGAGATTTGGTGCATTGATTCTTGGTAGCGTTCTTAGTACAAAGTACGAGTTACAGAGTTCTAGACTACATGCATCCAGAGTTACATCTCTTCAAAGTTGACATATTTTGACCTCATATGTTGTCGCAACCGATATTTGACGGAGAATCACCCACTTGAATATTATTTATCTAAGTCATGCTTTATGAATTGTAATAGACAAAATTAGGAGTTTCTTATGTAAAAAACATTGGAGAATCCGAATTTTAGAACACAATTGTGTTAGATCCAATAAGTTTTGAGATATGGGTTTATGATTGCGAAAAAAGCAGTTTCTGAAATGCTGTTCAACTTGCGACATAATACCGTGAATATCTTAAAAGGAACACCAGATACAGATGTACGACTTGCACCATTAGAAAGAGAAGATCATTTCCTATAGAAAGATGTAATAAGAACAGTGGGTTCTTGGTGGAAACTTTATCTCCAAAGCGCTGTTCTGTTTTTACCTCATTATACATAATGGTGTGGACATTGCAACATAATAACATGAATATCTTACGCGGAACA
>JAGDQP010019596.1:0-15388 GCA_022664845.1 Lepisma saccharinum | reverse complement strand
ATATATATATATATATATATATATATATATATATATATCATTATGTTGAGTTTGCAATATAACACAATGAATATTTCAAGTCGAACACCAGATGCAGATATGAGACTTACACCATTGAAAAGACCACAAAATTTCCTATATAATGATGTAATAAAAACAGTGAGTTCTTGGTAAGAAGTCAATGTTGATAGCATTTTTTAATATCATTATATACTAGGTGTATGCATAAGTAGTTTCCGGTTTACCTAAGAGATGGCACCAGCGAAAAGTACGCAGCGTATTCATTTGACACATACGTCATTTTGTTCGTCTGACATTAAACTACAAACACACACAAGTTGAGTCCGCCAAACACTAGCGTCTTTGTTTTATCGTTCAGTGATCATGTCGAAGTTTGTGCCTGAAAAATAACATTTGCTCCACGCATTGCTTTTCTTATTTAATCAAAAGAAAAAGGCTGTTGAAAGTCATCGTGTGCTGGTAGAAACATATTGTGAACACGCTCCATCGATTAGAACATGTGAGACATTGTTTCGACAATTTAAAAGTGGTGATTTCAATGTGAAAGACAGTGCTCGCTCTGGTAGACCACAAAAGTGCGAAAACGAGCATTTGCAGGTGTTATTGGAGGATGACACAACTCAAACAACAGCAATTGGCAAAAGCATTAAATGTGTCACAAGAAACAATCAGCAGACGTTTACGAGCAATGGGGAAGATCAATAAACTGGGTAAATGGGTCCCACACGATTTGAATGAACGTCAAATGGAAAATCGCAAAGTCACTTGTGAAATGCTTCTTCAACACCACGAAAGAAAATCTTTTTTGCATCGAATTGTGACGGGTGACGAAAAATGGATTTATTTTGAAAACTCGAAGCGGAAAAAATCGTGGCTTTCACTTGGCGAAGCCGGTGCTTCAACACCAAGGCCAAATCGCCTCGGCAAGAAGACCATGCTTTGTGTCTGGTGGGAGCAGAGTGGTATTGTGTATTATGAACTCTTGAAGCCCGGCGAAACCGTTAATGCACAACGCTATGGCCAACAAATGATTAATGTAAATCACGCATTGATCGAAAGACGACCGGAATAGGCCCGAGGACATGGCAAAGTGATTGTGTTACACGACAATGCGCCGTCTCACAGAGCAAAACCAGTGAAAGACTCCTTGAAATCGATTGGATGGGACATCGTTCCGCACCCGCCGTACTCCCCAGACCTGGCGCTATCTGACTATCACCTCTTCGCATCAGTGGGGCACGCGCTCGCAGAGCAGCACTTCAGCAATTTCGAAGACGTTGGAAAATAGCTCGACAAATGGTTTGCCGCAAAAGACAAGCAGTTTTTCTGGCATGGTATGCATCAATTACCTGAAAGATTGGCAAAATGTGTAGAAGCCGACGGAGAAGAAGCCAATATTTTGAATAAAACAAAATTAATTTAACTTGAAAATTACGTGTTTTCTCTAACACAAAAACCGGTAAAAACTTATACATACACCTGGTATATATGGCCTGGAAACCGGGACAGGATCGGCAAACCGGGACTGTCACCCCAAAAGGCTTCTTCCACTGGGAAGAGACCCCTTAATTCTTCTTGCTAAGGCTTAAGGGAACCGACCGGGGTAACACGCCTAACGTCCAATCTATACGTTCACGTCGTGGGGCCTGTTAATACCCAAGCAACTGCTTGGCGAACGAACATGGATGACCTGCTTACCAACCCGCACTAGTTGACAGCGTGGTGAGTCAAATGTCACCACCCCTCCTTTCTTTGCACATGATGGAACAGGTGAGGAAACAGGCTCGGAGGCCTTATTACCCGGAGGACGGAATACAGCTGGGAACGGCAGCAGTCGGTCCTGCAGGAAGTCAGAGGGTCAAAATGCCTGGGTTTGGAATGTAGACTGCCAGAATGCTGACACGGCAACATGAACAGACCTAGACTCTCAACTGTCAGTCACTTGCAGGAGAGGACAAATAAGAAGAATTGCAGAATGAACTCAAGACGAATAAATGAGACATCATAGGACTAACAGAAGTATGGAGAAAGAATGAAGAACAGTTGAAACTACCGTCGGGGCACACGTTCTACTTTAAAGGAACAGAAAATGGAAAACCGACACACGTTGCCTTTAAAGTTAATAAAGACCTGAAGTCACGGATCACATGAAATGGAAGGAATTTCAGATAGAATCGCATGGTAGAAATAAAGTTAAACAACACATACAGTATGGAAATTATACAAGTATATGCTCCAACAACGTCACAACCGGAGAAGGAAATCGAAGACCTATACGAGGAGATACAGAAGAATTTGGATAGTAGCAAATCGTGTTACAAAATTGTAATGGGAGGCTTCTATGCGAAAGTAGGAGCCAAGCAGAGCAGTGACACCAAAATAGTAAACACTGGATTTGGCAAAAGAAACAAGAGAGGAGAGCAGTTAGTGGAATTCTCAGAAGCCAAGAGACTGTTCATTTCCAATACATTTTTCAAGACACCGCCCCAGAGGTAGTGGACATGGAAAGGCACAAGTAGGACCAAAAATGAAATAGACTACGTTCTATCGAATAACAGAGAAATCCTGCAAGACGTGACTGTTCTGAACAGTTTCAAAGTCTCGAGCGATCATAGGATGGTGAGATGTAAGCTGAAACTAAATACTAGACTAGAGAGAAAGAAGCTTATCAGAGGAAAACAGATCCACTTTTAGATCTGGAAAATCTAGGGAAAAACAGACAGACATTCGAGATACAACTAAGCAACAGATTTAGCGCCTTGGAAGAGTTAGAGGATGAAGAAGACATCAATAGCAGAAATAAAATACTGACCGAGATAATAAGAGAGACAGCCAAGGAAATAGCAGGCACCAGAAAGAAAAGAGAGAGCAAAATCTCGGAAGAAACTAAACTCTTGATGAAGAAAAGAAGGGAAATGGAAGAAGAGGAAAACTACATAAAAATGACTGAATACATAGAAATAAATAAAACTGTGAGGAAGAAAATGAGAGAGGATGTACGAAGATATAATGAAAATTTTGTTAGAAATACAATCGAGGAGAAGAGCCTGAAGAAAACGAAACAACAGCTCATGATAGGGAAAAAGCAAATTAATTGCAGTTAAGAAACCAGACGGGACCGTAACACGAAATAAGGAAGAAATTATAAAAATATTTGAAAATTTCTACAGAGAATTGTACTACTCCGATACATGAGTACTAATAGATCTGATAAAGGTGAAGTGTTTGGATTATATTCTATTGATATAGATGGAACAGTGGAGTGAAAGATGGGAAGTTATAATGTATTTTTTTTAAAATAAAGATATTTTTATTATATATAGTGAGAGTAAGATTGCATATGATGCATCTTCTCCGATTTATAAACATTTAAAGGAACAGAGGACTTATTATGGAAGCTATTAACTCGTAAGCAACCGGTAGGCTACAACGATGAAAATTATGAAACCTGTAAGAAGATTTTAAAAATGACGAATGCATTATATCAGAATCATCATCCATCACAGAATAGAGTAAAATCAAAATCCAGTGGTAAATATAAGACATTAATTAAACCAATTTGGCCTGAACTGAAAACTAAAGTTGAAGGTTTGAAAGGAAGGCAGCAAAAGAAAGGATATTAAGCAATATACAAGCATACCACAACAGTTTATTTGGGTGGATGATGTTAGAAAGTTAGTAGATACATTATTAGTTATAGCAGGTGAAGAATCAGCAGACAATAAGAACTTTTATAATGAGAAATTGGCCATAATGGATATGATTTAGTCTCGTTTATCTAATTTCATTGCTTCAAAACCAAAGGGATTAGGATACCTCAAAAAGAACATTCATATCCTTCCACAAACATTTGGGCAAACTATTGAAAGTAAGGGCTTAGTGAATGATATTAATAATAAATTCCCTTTCGAACTACACCTCCCCGGCTATGAATTCTGTGGTCCTGGTACAAGTTTATATAAAAGATTAGCGAGAAGTGATCGAGTTATAAATAGATTAGATCAAGCATGTCTAGAGCATGATATTGCTTTTAAAATCTTTAAAGATCTAACAGATAGGCATAGGGCTCATCAAGACTTAGAGTTTAAAGCTTTTGATCAAGTTGTTAGCAAAGATGCTGGTTTAGGTGAAACATTAGCTTCATTGGATGTAGCAATGGCGTTGAATACAAAACGAAAAATGGGTTGGGGTTATAATACTTGCTTTCGAGTTTTAGAAATGTGTTATACAAACTACGAAGGTCCATTAATATGTATAGATGGTTTTTCATATATATAGTTTTTATTTATGATGAAGACCAAAGGTTGATTATGATGAAGGGTTGTTTCATATTCCATTCCATGAATTGAAGTGATTAAAAATTAACGATATTGTGAATAAATCACAACTTGGAAAGAAACAAAGATGCTTGAAGAAGGGTCATAACATGGGCCTGATATTAAGTCTAGCGCAGTTAAAGGAACTTCGTAAGCAACCAAACACTGGTGCTTTCATATTTACAATCCCTGCATTTCTTGCTGCATTAGGAGCTCTTCATAGTCTTGCAGGTGGTTCAGCTGCTATAGCCAAGGCAGTAATAGATGCAAAGAAAAATAAGCAAGAGCTAGAAGAACAAAAACAGCACAATGAAGTTATGGAATCATCAATTCTAGCTATAGGCAAAGGTCTTAAAAGGAAACAGAGAAAGAAGAAGCTAGTAGTAAAAAAGGAGCACACTAATTATGATATCGAACGTATAGCTAAAGAATTAAATATAAAACACTTTAGAGGTGTATTAATATCAGACAATCTTCCATCTACACCACCCTTTAACAAGAATGCGCTGTTGTTAACTTAGATAAATCAATGAATACTGGAACGCATTGGATATGTTATTCGTATGAACATAACATTGTATATGTATTCGATTCATTTGGAGGAGTGCCTCCCAATTCTTTGACTGAACATTTAAGACCTAGTAATACAATAATTGAATACAATAGTGATGGAATATAACATTTTGATGATGTGATTTGTGGTCATTTGTGTATTAAACTATTAAAGATTTTATATGATGGATATAATTTTCGTCAAGCAATTGAAAGATTGAAACTTGGTTATTTAATGAATGATGGGTGAGAGTATTAAATAGTCTATTCTTTAAAATGATTGCGTTGCATCTATCAGGGACTACACCAAAGATTCGATTGAATTTTCATAATAAGATTGTTAATCAAAACTATAAATTGAATTTGGGACTGATTTAATTCTATAGTATGTATCTAATATCAAATGTAACGGAAAATAATAATACCTACTTCTATAAAGGAGAGAAACATAATATTCCACCAGGGCAGTATAATGCATCAACATTAGAAACAATACTTCCCAAAGAGCTGCTTTTAAATGAAAATCACGTGACGCTTCGCATGGAAGTTACTCAATTTCCACAAAACTTTACTGTTGCAACAAGTGGTAAGTTGTTAGGTTTAAAAATAATACCGATCTCAAATAAGAAGAGATTGATGTCGAGGAGTTTCTTCCCAAGTTGTTAAGTATTGAAACATTTTATATACACTGTAACCTGGCAAGAAGCATGATTATAGTAGATGGGGAATATAAACATAAGGAGACAAACATAATAGCAACATTTAAGCCATTAACAGAGTTCTTGGAACCAATTACTTATGAACCTAAATATCTAATATTCTCTCCTATTCAACAGAGCCATATAGGCTCTATAAAAATAAATGTTACTAATAAGTGGCATGAAGCAATTAGATTTTAGTGGTGCGATAACGAGCGTAATGCTCATGATCAAAGATGATTCTTAAATATTTTGTTTTGAATATAATGTAGTATTTTTTTAAATATAATATAGTATATTTTTATTAATTATGGAATTTACTGAAAGCTATAAATATCAATGATTCCCACTGGATCGGTGTACATTCAACAATTTAGGTAAACCAAATAAGGATATTGAATTTGATATAGACGCTGGTGATGGGTTTGTGCAACCCCATTACTCTGATCTATATATAAAGTTTAAAGTTATTGGCAGGGATTATGGAGGAACTTTTACAGCGGGATTAAATATTAAGCTGATAGATAATTTTATTCCGTATGTGTTATTTCAGGTAGAGATAAGAAAGCTGTGATTGATAGATTCGATTATCCACAAATTACATCAACTGTTATCGCTACATGTCGTTTCTCAAAGCCTGAGCTTGCATATTATAAGTTAGGTGCATTAATTAGTGATGATAAACTTCCACGGAAAGAAAACACAGTGCTATTCCCTCTGCGCTTACTGCTCAGCTTCCTCAGGAATTATGTGGAAGGGTTGATTGCGAATAACATTTAAGAGGAGTGCAAATAGTAATGTTTTTATTTTATCGGTGGAAAGGAAGAAAAGCGGATGGTACTTTAGATGATAGCACAATACCTCATGCGGGTAAACTTGTGATCACCTCAATGGAAATGGGAATGTGAAATGTTTAATATCAAAAGGGTTATGCGATAAAACTCAAAGCTAATATACTTCGGAAGCCTCAAATAAAAAATCAGTTTCATACATATCAAAGTATTCCGCGACACGGATGTGGTTTTAATTTCGAATTTAATATAACAAAACACAGTTCAGATCATTACAGTTTGATATGCCCGATTTGGTAATTGTTCACTTTCAAACTTGTCGTGATGATAATAAACAACAAAAAGATGCTAGCATGTTTGAACAATATAAAATTAAAATATTTATTTAAAGAATGTTAGTAGTGAAATATTCCCTAGTGAGAACTTAAATCACAAAGGCTGATTATCTTAAAATGTATGATCGTTAAGCGTGTATCACAAAAGAATACTGATATGTTTTATTCACCAACAGAGTTTATAAAGAATCGCCCCATATATCTTATTAACACTGGTAAGCGAAAGGAAGTGGTTGTAAATGGAAGAATGAATTCTAAAATTATAGTGAACTTTGAAGAAGCAGTGGCTGCAAATACCTTTTGCACAGTGATACTAATGGCTCAAACCTTGTATATTTATGATGTTAAGAATGAGAGGGCATTGGAGCAATTTTAACTAAATAAAAAGCAGAAGGCAGCAACTAATAGCACATGACGTACATGAATATGCAAGCTTCATAACACTACATTGCTTATTTTAGTAGCTTCTCCCCACACACAATAAGTCTCTCACTTATTTATTACACCCTTCCACTTAGAGAGTTATGTACCCATCGTTCCCAGTGCAGCATAACAATGATCTGTAGTTTGGTATGTGTGCTTATGACGACAACTGTTTCACTATAATGCTAAAATGAAAAGTACCATTCCAATATTGACGTCAGAGTTTATCAGGTTATTGAAGCCTATACATTCTCTAGCGATTCTCACTACTGCACAGTAGATGCTTATGGCTGCTTATGTTAATAAATGTTCACTATAATGCTAAAATGAAAACGGCTCTGGGCTACAATTTGTGTACCATTACGATATTCGCCTGATATAAGATTTGGATTCTATACATTTCCTTATGATTCCCAGTGCGGTGCAATGCAGTACATGCATATCCCTTTCAGATCATATACTCACTTTTATGAGGGTATGATTACAATGCTTGTTGCTTAGGAAGACTACGGTTCGGTCTCGCACGATTGTGATGGTATGTTTATAATGTTTTCTGCTTGGGACGCGTTGGACCCGGTCTCGCACGATTTTGTGCGTATGCTTCGATGTTTGGGGGACTTAAACCCGGATTTGCACGATTGTCAGTGTTGACAGAATGAGATTTTACACAAATTGCATAGGAAATGAACTGTAAATTGTAATTTGTATTGTAAATGAGCAGTAAATGGTAAAATATACTATTCTTTGTGGAGTAAAGTATATTTGTAGAGTACAGGTAACTTGATTTATAGGTATCCGATATTAGGAACCTTTGGAGCCTTCGTAGTACTTGAATTTGTCGTAAATAATTTTTCACTACGTCCACGGTGTGCGCGAACCGTTGTTTTAGTACTACTAATGTGTAGCAAATAGAAACATTTAGCATGAATAGCACATATCTTTAAACTGGTTTTGTTATTGGTCTTCATATAATATTCTAGCCCAGATTGATGTATCGCATTACAAATGTTGTATTTATATAATTCAAGCCGAATTCAAAATATCGCATTTCAAATGTGCATCGCCAATCGTTTTAGTCTTTCTTTTGTGCTATGTGTACCTGAAGTGGTATTACAGTCATGAATTAGGCATCTCTAATATTGTAAGTTTATTGTGTATTTATACAGCCTATGAATGCCCTCCTGTCATCATCGTTTTCAGTTGCTACAACTTTGTAAATATCCTACTCTTCTTATGTTCTATCATATACACAATAGCTCATTTTGGAACTTGACTTTTCATTTGTACATCTGCCTTGTAACAGTGTCCGGTATAAGGGTTGACACATATTCTGTGTTACTGTTGATATTTGAAATCAAAGCTCAGTTCTGTTATACTGGGTGCGGTTTGAGGATCTACAGTATTAATCCAAATCAATTTGAGTGTCAAATAATAAAAAGTATAAGGGTTAGAAGTGCTGTTTAGATACGACAGTGTGAAATAATAAGCAGTGAAAGTTGTATTTATCTGTTTCGGAAGTATTACAAAATATAAGTATATTAACGCCCCAATTGTATGAGATGATAAAATGTTAAGATGATATGATAAACGGTTGGAAAACATGTTCCATTCAGAATTAAAATGCAGAGCTGTATGTACAATTTCTAAATTTTTCTAACGCATTAGTTCTCACAACAAGACCAACCGGATTTTAATATGGTATATTTTGGCAATAGTTTTTATATAAACAAGTCGCCCTAGATTAAGCTATGTATCATGAATTTTTCAGAAATCAAAATTATATTAATTTTCCATTTAAAGCTTGTTTTTCTTTCTTTATTTATTTACTGATTGTCATTAACATGTAGAAATATTTTTATTTCTTTAAATGTTACTTGCATTGTATCAGTGCGCTTAGTGTGTTAGAATGTTAGCTTCATTTTATCAATACAGACTAGTGTGTTAAAAATATTTTATTTCGTCCATAGTCGTAAGGTTAGTTGTTAAAGTCGCAATACAGCAGCTAGTAATAAAACGATTTTTAGATAACACTATTGCTTTTCTGCTCAGAGCTTGCTTACTTTTATCGCATTTCAATATGTTTCTGTGTGTAATATTTGTCGGTTTTCGTTTAAAAAGTCTTTTTATATACATGAAGGTCAGGGTTGACGATTCTGTACCTAACAATACAATGTGGTTTCTATTTCTTAAAATGATACTGAAGATAAACATAACAATGCAGTTTTATACTTTACACTTTTACTCGCATGTTGTAACGTTAGGATCATACATTAGGATTATTGCCGTGGATCATAATTTATATTAAATGAACAACCGTAACATTAAAAAAAATAGTTGAATTGACACAAGCGTAAGTCCAAAACTACTTCCATTGAAATCTGTTTTACAATATTGTGAATAACAAAGAAGGCACAAGAAGTATTAAACAGAAATCGAATATTTAACACTAAGCAGTACATTCTACTAACATATTTTTATATATTTATTTAAAACAAAATTATGTGATAACTTCATGTAATAAAATTCTGATCAAGTAAATAGAAAATATGAGTTCGAAAGTATAGATAATAAATCATAAATATGCAGGAATTAAATTCTAAGACGATCGGCGGAAGAGATCCGTATAAAATACTTTATGACTATTAATAAGGGTAACCATGATTTTATAATAACAAAAACTTAAATATTAAGTTCACTGAACTCTTTTTTCTCTTCTGAAGTTCCATCTAGCGAGGGCATTCTCAGTCAGGAGGTGCAAACTAAATGAACTCGATATCAAAGTGAATTGAGTTTCTAAGAAGTGCATTGCATCCTAGTTACTTTCGTAACTGGCCAAAAACTGCCGCATGATTGTCGAATGATGGATTGACTGCATAGTAGAAGATATAGAGACACAAGATCCAAGGTGTGCGATAAATGTGGTGGGTGGGACCAACCCTTTCAAACCCACCCTGAATTTAATCCCTGTAAATAAGATGAGAAAATTCTTATTGAATACCTTAGAACATTACTATGAAGCCCATCGAACAATTTCACTCCATGTACAGTTGAGTTGGTGATATACTCCTTGAAAGCTTTGCGAAAACCGAAGAACAGCAAACGAGATACTGCCATATTTCTTCTGGAATGTGGGTTAATCCTGAAAGAATTGTATGAAATAAAACTTGCTCCGCTCGAATTTGAAGAAAAGTTTAAAAAATATGAGAAAACTAACAAGTAAAACAAAATATTCTTTAAAACAATAAGAAAATATCCTAACTTAAGGCAGAATTTCCTTTGTAATATCGTGTATGCTTTTACTTTCGTTTGTACGCATGTATGTTACCTTCAGTTGGTAATAGGCTCAATTGGTACGTTATCATCTAATTTTGCAAATAAACACTATCAATCCTTTACAAACCATCATACAGCAATTCTTGTGCACTTCGTACGTTTGTGGACTTCGAAAACTGACACATGGCTTACTTGCACTAGTAGGTTTCTACGTTTGGTAGGATAACGGCGGAAGGCATACATACATGCATATATAGTACGTTCTGTTCAGACATAGAAGCGCACACATTAGGCTGTATCGAAAAAAAAATCCGAATTTCAAACGTTAATAGCACTAAGAAGTTACATTGTGATAATATATACGGTAAATGCCCAAAAAATGAGGTAAAACATTTCTTTTTTTTTCACAGGAGCGCAATCGCTTTAACCCTTAGATGCCGGCCAGAGAACGCACGAAAATCAAAGAGTTTCACGCTTGCGGCCATGGTGAACGTCCTAATTATTATAAGACCATAAACAATACCTCGTTGGAAAGCAAATGGAACAAACACCCCAGAGCGATAACACTTGTGGCTATCGTGTTCAATCTGTAGATAATAACGATGAGGAGTGCTCGAAATTTAAAAACAAATCGTGGGAAAGTGGCAAGCATGGAGTTATCATACGCAGACAGAAAATCGGCAACGAGTACTTTATACTTTCCTGTCAACATCCAACGATCAGAAAGATAGGTGCAATAGAAACTGGTAGAAAGTTAAATACCCTAAAATGCATGCGGAACATTTTACATTATATAGATGAAAATAAACATCACACCTACTCTTTAGTAGACCCAGTCATCTTCCTAATTATCATAGGGGCATGAATGAGATCTGATTGGAAAGCTTATGGACGTTTATTGTAACCTGTATTAAGAAAAGCGTTTTATAAGTTTTGAGGGTAAGACAACATCTACACGGAGAAAAATTTTATTCATAATTACGTACTTGTATACAGGAATTCTTGTAGAAACAAGATTCGTTTGAAGGTCTGTATCCAATACATTCTCCAGAATGGTTTTATCCGGAATGTAATTTATACAGGAATTCTAACGAATCGTGTTTCTACAAGAATTCCTGTATGTTTTACAGTTCAATGAAAATGTATTGTAGTACATGCCAGGCATGTATTGAAGAATGAATGACATGTTATACATACCAGGCATGTAATTTTATCAATAAAGAATGTAGTAATGTAAAGATATCCTGATGCGTGTACAGTTTACATGCAAAGAATGGAAAATTGTACGGCTGGGAATATAATAGTAACAGGACCCTACGATGTTTATCATGTATAGTTATCCAAACAGAACTGTAAAATTCTCCAACCAGCTACACAGCAAATAATATTATACCTATCTGCCTATGATCACTGGGGCGCTTAGGAAGAACCTGGGCGACCAGAACCAAATGCTCCACCACGTCTTATTAAAGAGAGGATTCTATGTAATTTTCCCTCTTAACAGCAGGTATTTTTTGCTAGTCGTTTTGCTGACTAGCACCCGTCAAAGGGGTACACCCTTTATTTCGGGAATAGGATTTACGGTAAGGGGGATATTCTGGAAGGTCAGGTGGTCTAAGTGGTGTTTAAGTAATTTCTTTATTATCCTTTATTTTGTTAATCTCCAATTTCAATGTGGATACTATAAGCTTTGCTTATAGTCATTATAGTGGGTATTGTATCAGTGATGATGAGGTGAAAGAGATGGGCATGATGTGCACTACCACGACAAAAACATTGAAGACAGACAGATGAATGATGGTCCTCTTGCCCAGGGGCTACTCTGGGCTAATGTAAGACAGGTGAGGCCCTGGTAGTACATTGATGGTTACTGTGCGATAATGTAGATGCTTGATGGTATGATTAATGAGCAGATATCTATGTAGTTATGGTCTATTTAAACTGCTGTTTCAAGAGGGTTTGTGTGGACTAGAACATACGGACCGGAGTAGGTTGCTAGGAGATTGGAATTTAGGACAGTGCGAGCAGCAAATTGAAGGTGGTACAATACTTCATGATGTTGAAAGGGGTACAGGTTCTATAGTGCAACAGTGATGAAGGTCAGGAATTGTTCTATGGTGATAGGTTGTGAAGTTGACGTTATGGGTGGAGACTGTGGTTTCGGTTCTGGGATTCGTACAGGTACTACAAGTCCAAGGTTTTCAGGGTTCGGTGGAGGTCTGCCTTTACATTTGAAACTGAAAGTTGGGTGTTTGTCGCCACAGGTGTTACTTTGGAAGTTGTTGAAGGTTATTGCAATCTTTGGTGTGGTGAGTACCAGTACAGTAAGCACATATGGGATTGTTAGGACAGGATGAGGTATGGTGGGAGTTGTAAAGTTGGCATCGTTCACATCTTACAGGTAGAGGTGGTGGAGAATGAGAAGGTTCGATTCTGTAACGTCTTCAATATATGTAAGCTCCTAACCGTAATAGGTCATTGATAGTCTCTTGGTGATTGGTAAGCACACGGATCATGTAGCTTGGATGGCCTGTCTTTGTCTTGATGCGAATACATTTGATTATGGTATGTCCCTCGGTCTTTAATTCTTGTTCAGCTTCCTCGTCGGTGATTGTTGGATCTAGGCCACGAATGACTACTGATAACATGGGTGATCGGCGTGGCCCTGGTGCATGTTTCAGAGGTCTGGTTTCCATTCGTGTTATTTTCGCTGTGGTGCCGCAGATCTCAAAGCTGTGTTTATTACGAATTTTGCTTGCTAGTGTAGAATCTGTGGATTTTACTATGATTCCATTTCTGGTGGGAATTAACTGAGATATAGTTTCACGAGGGACATACTTCAAAAATTGAGTGAGAAGCAGTTTAGGTGTTTGAAATTTCGGAACGAAGTCTGTCAGTAGAAATTAATGTATTGAGGAAGTTGATTACTGATGTGATTGATCAGTCTGATCGGCGAGGTCCATTGATTCATATTCAGAGTCACTGAGTGTGTGCGTCTTTTTTAATGGTGGTGAAACGGGTGCAGTGCGTCTCGATCTAGAGTTTGAAGATGAATGCAATTGTTCTGTTTGACGTTTGTATTTCCCTGTAGTGCCTGATAGTGAGAATTGCGGCGGATCTTGATAGGCTGGCGGTCCTGGGACCATAGGTGATAGTGAGTGACGTCCTGGATGATGCAGTTTGTCAGCCATGTCGGTGAGTGATGAGGTAGAAAGCAGGACAAAGCCCGCGATGAACGTTAGAATGAACACAAAATGGTCGTCAATATGAGCAGTCTGTACAATAACTTTAAACAAAAAAATCTCTCAAAGCGACTCCACCCTCCGACACTGAAAAATGCCGTCAATCCTATTATGTCTGTATCTGTGCTTTTCTCTCCGGTGCGTTTGCTACACTGGGTCCTCGTAAGCACAGTAACAATCCACAGCTAGGCTAGGTTGAATCTGTTGAACAGCAGGTTATATATATATATATATATATATATATATATAGTCATGACGAAGCCATGACTAAGCCCACTTAAAGGGTTACGCCCTTTTTCTGGGATGTGGTTTTGCTGGATTGTGGGGATTGTTGAATTGGTGCTGGTCAAGGAGGTTTACCTGAAACACTTTATTAATAATTCATTAAATAAAACATCGGGAATCTACGATTTTGCATCGTAATCATTAAATTGGGGAGGTGAATATGATCATGATATATGCAGTGCTTACACGGCACAACCACAACAGTTATATTGTTAAGGTAGACGAATGCATGTTATCTTCTGTCCCCGGGGTGGTTCGGGGCACTAATGTGAGACGAGATGAACCCTGTTAGTAATTGATGGATTACTGTGCAACGGATGGAATGATAAAATCTGGTGGTTGTGGGGCTGAGAACGGAGTCAGGTGACGAATTTCTGGGTGGTTGTTGGGAAGTACGGTGAGATAGATGCTGATGATAAGTGATAAGGGATTGGTGCTGAGAGGAGGATGGTGGAAAGTATATGTAGCATCGTGATGCATAGTGTCAAGTAGTAGAGGATGGAAGGTTTCATATCGTTTTGTGATATAGCGTTGTCGTAATGATTCTATATGGAATAGTATATGTGGGATGGTAATACGGGCGTATAGGTCTGCAGTAGGGCTAGGTAATTTAATTCTATCAGCAATGCGGAAGGCGTGGCGTTCGAGAATTTTTAGTTTATTGTAGAATTTTCGTGGGGAGGATATCCATGCAACATGGCCGTAGGTGAGGACAGGACGTAGAAATGCTTTGTACGTGTTGAGAATGACGATAGGTTTCGGTCCCCATGATGTGTCAGTGAGACGTTTGAGAAGATTGAGGCGATTGTAGGCTTTGTTTGTGATATCCTTGAGGTGGGGGTTCCATGTGAGATGATGATCATATGTTATGACAAGGTATTTTACTGTTTTAGAGAGTTTAATACGAGTTTGATTTAGGCTGAGATTTAGATGAGTGGGATTACGTCGGACTTTGGAACGATGTTTGGGTGGGAGGAAGATGATGGCTTGAGTTTTGCTAGCGTTTATGGTGAGGTACCAGGTGTTACACCATTTGCTGAAAACATCGATCCCAGGTTGTAAAGTTTTGTTAATTTGTTGTATGGTTTTCGCTGTGGCAAGAAATGCGGTGTCGTCGGCATATTGATATAGATGAATGTTCGATGGCAATGACGGTAGGTCTGAACTGAAGAGGAGGTATAGTAGTGGTGAGAGAGCTGATCCTTGGGATACACCGGTGTTAAGAAATATTGGATATGAACTGATGTTGTTAATGGTGATATATGCGAGACGGTTGGTGAGAAAATTAGAGATGTAGCAAACATAAGCAATAGGCAGTCGAAAGTTGAGTAATTTGCATATTAGTCCCTGGTGCCATATATTGTCAAATGCTTTTTCTAAATCAAAGAGCACTAAACATGAGGGTTTGTAGGTGTTATATTGGTTTGTTATATGGTTGGTAAGCCGGAGGAG
>JAGDQP010019595.1:15267-34633 GCA_022664845.1 Lepisma saccharinum | reverse complement strand
ATCTGAAGCTTTTTTGGAGAGACTCCTTGAACAGTAGCCCCTCCAAAAAAGCCGAGTAGACAATACTCGGTTTGAGGAACTGGCAGTGGTTTGTGACGAGAGAAATTTTTAAAATGGGGCCGCCGGCATCCTAGATTTCAGTATTCAAAATCATTAATAATTGATTTCTGTATTCATTGTCATCAGGTACACGCGAAAAGTTTGAAGTCGATTGGACAATGGGAAGTTAGGGAAAATTTTCTAACAAGATTTGAACAGGACAGAAACCCCGGACAGACAGCCCAATTTGAATTTTCTGAATTTATTTTAAGGTCTTTAGGCTTAGACCGTATGGATGATGATGGAATGAAGGAAGTGGGAGGAAACGGGAGAGCCCCGAGAAAACCCATGCACACGGTGTTGTCCACCACAAGGCCCACATGGCATGAACAGGAATCAATCTGACGACTCCTAGCACAAGAGATGAGCGCTCTACCAACCGAGCCACTGTGGCCCGGTGCAAACAGCCCAAGTTAGTTAACAAAGGATTGGTAATAACATAAGGACTGAAGTAAATCTCCACTTTGGACAATTTCCGTCGTATTCAAGTTGCGTTTTTGGTAAGTTCCTGTGCATTCATTAATACAATTGATATTCGAGCGACTGTTGCTTCAATATGACTATGGTTATCTGTTGCTTGGGTATTAGGCGATTATTAAAATACTTCTACTTATTTTAAGCATTAACGAATTGAATTACCAAGTATTCATTGTTCCAATACCTGGGTATCTGATTAATTCATTATTTTAATAAAATCCACTGATCATTGTCCGAATAACACCCAACAATTCCTGACATTCTTTACTTGTGAAATTTAGTAAATAGATGTGTTAAGATATATGCATAAAGTCAAAATTCTATTCATACAGTAACAAGGAGATGAAGATTATGAAAGACACGTACAACAGAAAACACTGCTTAACAAACATTCGTTGGTTATAGAAGAAGGTATAAAAAATTAATGAAAGAGGACAGAGATTGTCCCAAGCTACTGCCCCCTCCCCCGCGCCATCAGAAGCTTAGAGGCAAGGAGTATCATTTATTCCCTCAAGGACCGGTTTTAAATGTCATTTTCTTGAAGCCACGTTGTGCAATCTATCTGATGATACCGAAGGCTAGTAATTGTTGCAGCCTTACTAACAAATAAATAAGCACGGGCATGCAAATAAATAAGTAAAACACTACGTGTAATTTTGTGGCGGTAGCAATTAAGATAACTTCATTCATACTCCTAGATCTCCTAAAAGGTCAATGAATCATCGTGATTAAACGAATCTTTGGAATTGGTTTTCTATATTCTGTTTGTTCTAAAAGAAAAGAAGGAACTCAAGTCACCGATTGACTACCGTATTTTATGCATTGCACAACATTATTTCTTCGTTTTGAGGGAAAAGTATAAGAATGTGGAGAAAGTAGCTTCTCTTTATTTTACAAACACTTCCTTGTCTTCCTTGCTCATTGTATCAGATAATCATAATGTAACAGAGCTTGAACAAAGTGCGTTTTTCCGTAAAACGTTAATATCTACTCTTACGTTAATATCTCGCCGCTGTGCACGAACGGTACGGAATTAAGTTTCAATAAATCCCAATATATTGTTCTTTTAAAGCAATTATTACATAAAAAGCTGATAGCTTTGTAATTGATAGCATCATAAGCTTTATTGGAATTTCACACACAAACATACTCAGTGCATTGCAGACGTTAAAACACTCCCCTCAAATAACGAACGGGTTGCTGTCCACCTCCTTTCCTTATTTGAAAATGCAAAAGAACAAAGAGAATTTTGATCCATGGTACTTCCTACCTTCGTCGTCATATTTTATTGCACGGTATGAAATGTACAACCTCAAAAGCTGAGAACTTGCGTATTGTGTTCATTCATATTCTTACAAAAAAATGCATAGTTAAGTCATGCAATTGCATTCATTTGTCAAGAATTATACTTTATATGTCTACAATTACCCGAGCCTGACAGGCGTAAAATAATAAAAGCACATTAAAAAAAAAAGCATGTCATATTTAGTATAAACCCGTTGATGTAACTAAAATAGCAACGTAAAAGCATAATACTGTTATACAATCTAATGTCTGTATGCATGAAGTTAAATTATGGCCGACCATCCTGACTGAGGTTATTTCTGGTCTTTCTCAGTCACTCAGGCAAATGTCGAAATGGAACCTTCAATTCTATGGAAGTGTGGGCTAGAATTGGGTATAATTAGGATAAAAATTATATTTTATAATTTTTCTTTGTAATAAGCGTTTTACTGTATTTTTATATCTCTCTGTGCGAGTCTGTAATGTTGAATCACACATGCATATGGCGAGGCTAGATTAAAGAAAAAGTGTAAGGCTAATGAGTGCGCAATACTGATGCTGCTAATGCAACCGGTCTCTTATTACATGCAAAACAATGCGCTTGATTCTAATTACAGTGTTATATTAACAAATTGTAGTATGATGAGAATGATTTCACTCTCTTTGCTCTCTCGTAAAACGGTTGGCCGGTTCTTTCACGTAACTCAGGTTTTATCCCTCATGCCTCAATGTAGTCTGTGAGACAAGGAACTGAAAAAGATGTTCAATCTTAACTGGAAGTATCATTCCGGTATTATGTTGATGTGGATGAGTCTTAATCTCAGAATTTCTATTTCTTCTTTTGCGTTCTTCCTGTAGCTCCAAAACTTTGGTAAATTTCTTTTTGATATGGGCCAGTCTAGTAACTTTGGACTTCGGCAAGTCACGATTCGCCCTTTAGCCATTAAAATCCACACCCATGCCCCTGCCGGGACTCGAACCCGGGACCTTCGAGTCGTTGGCCTACCGCCGTAGACTGCACGGCTACCCGGCCAGATCCTGTAGCTCCAACTGTAACAAATTCTAAAAGACTTGCACATATGTAAAATATAAGTCGACAGTTAGACATTAGGTAGCAAACTTCCTTACACTGATTATAGTACCATAGTGATTCTAGGATTCTAATCTAATTCATATTTGAATATATGATCCCCAACACTGATAGCTCGTCTAACTCATTACCACTAGGACTAAAAGTCATTTCCCTATTCAGACTCCACTAGGTTTTGAACTATATATTTTGAAGTTTTCTAATAGTTTAATACACAGCATTCACACTCTTACTTACAGCAAATAAAAGATATTACCGGTACATTCTGGAACTTTTCTTTTAAAAAAATACACAACTTCCTCTTTAATGACTTTTACAGAATGCGTTATACAGTATGACATTGTACTTACAGATAACATTTTAACAACATACTTCAGTCAGAACCTCGCGCCGCTTTTCTTTGAGTTTTAAGGATAATATAAAACAAAATATAAATGAAGGGGAAGGGAAAAAGATAGAATGTCCATTTTCGGGCTTTTTTGGATTCTGTTCCCTTTCTGTTGGTAAAACGTGATACTACTGAACGGAATATTCCATAGTGCTGAGAAGTAGAACTGTCCATGGAAAAAGCGAAAAAAGGATTGGCGAACTACTCTTTTTGTATAAGGTTTTCAACATTAAAACAAGTTTTTCTCGAAAAAGCATTTTGTAACATTCCTTGTTCCCCCTTACCCTTCAAATGTAAAATTTTAAGTTTATCACCCTACCTTAATTATGATGAAAAAACAAACAAACAAAAAACTCGCAATCTTTAAACTTCTCGGATATTTAAAATGATTAATTTTATGTTATTGATTTACGTAACTGATAGAATCCCATAAGCTCAAAGTTTTATTTTACCTTTGTATTCTTTTTAAAAGTTGAAAAAGTAGGAAGATGATACCACAGATAGTTATATGTGATGATACTATACGAGTACTGTTTCCCATTAAGTATCCAATGCATTATTTGTTCACGCCGCCGAGATACGTTTTAATTTTGCATTTTGCATGCTCTGTTTGTTACGTGGAAGTATGGGTTACCTGCTAAAAAGGGAGAAAGCTGAACATATCAATTATTTTCTCAAACGAGAAGTTACGGAAATACACCCATACACATCAGTGGACTACTTTCAATTTTACCGAAGTATTTCATTCACCGAATGATGATGATAAAAAAAAATACACTATAAAATGTATCTCGCATAGGTTTATATCGACGTTTAGTTGGAGGAAAAGAAACTGATTTCAAACTAGCTAAAATTTTGTTTAAGAAATGTGAAGGGTTAAAAATTAGGTACGATCGAATCCCGATTTTGAAATTAATAGTTTGTGTGTCTGGTGTGTGTGATTTAGAATCTTCAGAAATGTTAGTTTTCTACTTGCTCTTGTATAATGCACTTTAACGAAAGTGAAATTTCGAACACTGTAGTGAGACTATCATATGGGAGAGGAGAAATTCATATAAGAATTTGCAACGCATGACTGGAAAAAGATCAGTAAACATATTGTATAAAAAGACTACAAAGTCTATAAGTAAGAAACCGTACTTAGCTTCTGTTTAGAAAATTAAATTTACTCTGTTGTAAACAGCGATGTAATGCTAAATTTTTAGGTGGGTACATACACCTACGTATTTCATAAATTTTAAGAGGGTATAGGGTGATATCTAAAAAAACTGAGGTGGGTATACGTCGTATAGTATCCATTATATCCCTGGTTGTAAACGTAAAATTATATTGTGAATTTGCTTTTTGTATAGAAGATTCATACACCAAGAGAGAGTCTTCGCCAGTCTTTGGGATGGTATGCCCTATGGTGATCCTAGCGTTTTCTATTCTCAAATAAGTATGCGTCGAATTATTGTAACAAAGATTAAAAAAAAAAAGTTAACAATTTCACAGCAAGTGTGAACAGCTAAAAGAAATATGATGAAATTTCGCTAGCAGCTAAATACACACACAAAAAAGTACACGAAATGACGCTTTGAAACAGGTGCTTCCTGTATTTAACGAAATTTTCATTCATAACATCCTTCGTTAGTTAATTCTTACATAAACTTCGCTACCTTTAGCAACAGCTGTACAATATCAAACATTTCCTTCATCACACACTATACTTCCGTGAAACCAGGACAACCCAAGGAAGAATAAAGCCAAGAACATCACTTGTCTCAAAGGCAAAGGTAAGATGAGATGTGGGCGACAACGTACTTCACTCAAGACAAAAAAGGCAAGCCTCGCCCCCAACAAAACGTGACAACAAGACTCCAAGCAATCACCACGCAACTATCATCAACTACGCTGTATGGTTTAGGTTGGATGAGCACAAAGTCATTGTTCTCACAGTCATTTATTTGCTCTTGCAATTTGACCTGTGTTTTTAAAGGGTACAATAAACATTTGACAAGGTCTACATTTTCCAAAACATCTTTTACTCCTTTTACATTTGTTTTCAATTGCGGTGTATGCATCTTCCCTTGAACTAATAATTTTCGTGACTTAACGAAAACTATGTAAAGAATCGTTTACCATGCTTGATCTTGTGCGTGACAGTCATCTGATCGTTTTATATGGCAATTTACAGGTCCTAATAATATTATGATGACTTGAAAAGAAAAAAAAGCAAAGTATACTGAACATGATAACTAGGAACAAAATTTACATTTAAATACAATAAAAATAGATACAGTAAAACTAAAGCAGCGTGAAAAATAAATGTGTGGTCTAAATATTTTTGTATACAGGCTGATGCTGGAATAGTAAAAGCTCAAGAGGTTCCTATGAGCTTCATTAGAAGCTTCACAACTCATCACGGTATTGGCGCTGGGAGCAGGGAGACGAAAGTCACGCGACTCTAGAACAGATAGACGAGCATACCATTCCATAAACTCCCAAACTTCTTTAATCTTGTGGAATAAAACCCAGACTTTGGATAAGCAGTACTGATGATCTGACCTGATTTATCTGCCAAACCAAGTAAATATCGGAATAGTACCTTAATTTAAATCCTACCTTTCCTTCCCGAGATAAAGTGATCGCTTTTTAATGCCCTTTTCCGGACACACAGAATTTGGAGCAGTGATACGTGAAGTGAGCATCAAGACGAAAAACATAACAGCAAATATAGACATCTGTCACAAATATAGTACTAATGAATATTTTAGAAGTAGAAAGAAATTTAAATTCCTTTATTATTTAGATGATCCTGAATTAAACTGATGATATTTCTCGCTGGAATGGATCTTCTATAGTAACTCAAGGTTTTCTCCAAGTTGTTCACTAAAAGTTTCACACGACATACGCTTGTTTTTACTACTAACATAGCGTGGACTCATTTTCATTTATGACTTTTCAATGGGGTTCATAAGAGAAAAGAATCTCTGCATATGGATTTAGTGAATTGTTATTAACGTCCTAAACCAGCTGGCAGCTTCTAAGGAGGGGACCTATGATTTTTTGTAAAGTATGCCCAAACCACTCCGTTCAACTGACCCCGGCCGGATTTGAACCTGTGACCACGCGCACGGTAAGCGAGCGCTCTAACCTCTCGGCTACCCCGAGGTCTCTCTCCATATGGACATTGCTGCCATTGAACAATAGTTCAAAAGCCATTTTTAGGTATTGTGCGAAATGCTACTGTCTTTGACATTTGACGGCAGGTAGTTGTCAGACACGTGTTTCTCTCCGTGGAACGAGGTTTTGCTGGCAAAAAAATCTTATGGATTGAGGCATTATAATTATTTTATATATTTTCTGGAAATCGAAAAAAAAAACAGGTGGGGACGGAAGTGTTATTTCGGGGATAAATGGTCACCTTACCCTAAGGAGGAGTATACACTACATTTAAGGATAAAGACGGATTATTCCCTAAGCTGATGTATAGTTCCCGGCTGTTCGATTGTTTAGCACGCTTGCATTCAGTGTGCGAAGTCCCGGGTTGAAAACCGGTGGAGGTCTACTGAACGGAGTGATTCGGAACCCACTTTACGAACAACTGTACACTGAAAATCAAACTAAATTTTTAATGCACAGCTCCCAAAAATAGTTCACAATATGTTCCAGTTTTACAACGTTTTTAGTGCATAATATGTAAACCTGGTGTGCTGATACCTAATTCATGCACAAACTTCATTTAATGTGAACTAAAAGTGATGCGGTGGTGGAAAATGTACAAAAAGTGATCTGGAAACGAACTCTAGATTATGTGAAATACGGTAGATGTGAACTAAATGTGTATAAAATGTGCACTATTTTATATCCAGTCAGAAACCAATAACATGATACATGAAGCACACGAAAAGCTCACATTATTTTAAAGTAGATGCAAATAATGTTCACATGTTTTCACGTAATGTTCATTTTTGGTGAAATTTTTGCGTGCCATGAGATTTTCAGAGTAATTCCGTTTGTTCGAAGCACCGTAGCTCGTTTAGGACGTTAATAACAATTCAATATATCAATTACAGCTGCCGGAAAGCCAGTAAATGTAACAAAGTATGCAGTCATCTGCTAAGGCTTTAAGAGGACGGGAAGGAGTTATGATATACTGTATATTATAAGCACTATTATTAGCTGATTTTAGAAAATCAGTGTTGTGAATAAAACTGGGACTATTGAAATATTTTGAAACAAACAAGACAAACATAAAGTAGCACCAACAAAGCAATTGTCCCCTTAAAAAATGAAAAGAGCCCAACTAGATTGGTGGTCTATTATCTCTTTAAAATTAGATATTCTCCACCTGTAACATTTTTCGGTTCCCCAGTTACATACATGTATTTCATTTACAAATTGTAACTACAGAATTATGCATATTGAGCAATGTTCATGCAAAATACCAAACTCCAATGAACTTTTCGTTTATTTCAAATATGGAGTCAAATATTTTATCCCTAAAACATGTCTTTCATCCGCTTGCTGTAAGATCATGGGACGACCTTCATGACTCAACTCTGAAACAAGCGAGTCACCATATGGAACTTTACAAAATGCGATCATTTGGACGGGAATGTAAGGCAAGGTTTTTTATATCTCAAGGTGAATAAAGAACGCATTCAAGGGATATGTAATCACACAGACAGAGGGTAACCCTTCAATGTTGATGCTAAAGATGACTCCCAAGAAAATTATAAAAGTAATTATTTAATAAACGAGTTATTCCTAACAGCAGCGCCCAGAAATACAAAATAATTCATAACGTTCTTAACAAATAACTTCCATCAGACTTCAGCGTGTAATTTGTCACAAAAAGAGCTGGGAGGGAGGGGGGAATTGATGTAAATATGTAAGGAGGCAGGCCCGGATTTGGGGTTCAAGGCGCCCTGAGTCTTGCGCTCGAATAATAAATTTTGGCGTCTCCTTTATATACTAACATCATTAAAAATATAACATATTTCCATATATCCCCCCCCCCCTTCCAAAAATATCAGGAGCTCACATTCCCGGACTGCCATCAACCATAGCGTTCCGAACACGAAGTATCCGTTACTGGTATTACCGTGACTACCAACCCAACCAGCGTTAATCTCTCATTATCCCTGGTAATAGTTAGTAATAACTACGCTCCCAAAACTTGGCGCTCTGGGTCCGGGTCCGGTGGGCTCATGTATAAATGCATGCCTGTAAGGAGGTAGCGACACCTAAACAAATTCAGAAAACATTAAATATTCGTTTGTTTCTCAGGATAAAGTTCATGTCGATGTTATCAAATACATGAATATAAAGAAGAAAAACATTTAGCACATAAATTTGCATCAGTAATACAGAAATGGTAATTTAGTGAACCCCCTCCTCCCAGTGGCGTAGGTAAGGGAGGATATATATCCCCCCCTTGACTCCACCTATTTGAACTTGGGAAGTGAGTATTTTAGCAAGAAACAGAGTTATGTTTGGGAGCATATAATTGTTAGTTTAAAAAATAATTGTAAGGACAATAACAGCACTATGACTTACGTCCGTCCCGATATAATTGTTTGTTTATTCAAAATAGATAAAGGATCGTATTGTATATTCTGCGTTGTAGTTTCACAATTAGCTGAATGTGGTAAATAACTTTCAGGATAAGCAGTAAAATAAAAATTCAAAAACTTGAAAAAGCAGACCAAACGTTTAGACAACAGATTTCTGACAATCATAGCGATAGCGCCGGTAACAAAGGCGATTTCAAGAGAGTAACGAGGGTAGATCGGAGAAAATTTTAAATATAATTTAAACATTTCACACTTATAGTTGAAGCCGTTATTTTGTACGTAGCGAAGAGATAACTTTAACATACATTAGATATGAAGGGAATATGGTTACATTAGGCCTAAATATGAATGAAAAATAGAAATTTCGCAAAACTGGGAAAGCTTGGTCCTATTTTAAGATACGGAGAAATGTAAAATTTAATATTACCTATTAGATCCTAAGGGAAGATGATGAACTTTTGGTAAACTTTATTTTCTATGAAGCATGTAAATAACTTTTGACTTCGACCTAGCCATTAAAATCAAACGATTGGAATATGGAATTAAGTTTCGATTAAGGAATCTGTTGCCTGAATATGCAGTTGTTTTTCTGCATTAGTGGATGAAACTAAATATGACCAATGAACGCTCTCCATTCATGGTAGCTGTGAATGACGAGTATGTAAGATCTTTTAAAAAATCATTTTGTTTACGTGACTCGGTAACAACCTGGCAGATCTTCCTCTAACATGGTGTTGGAAGAAGTGTTATTAAAAAAGAAGTTCGGGATTTAAGGAAAACAATTTACCAAACCTGATAATTTTTTCTGTTAATGAAGACTTTTTATTCTGATAAAAATATGATGATGAAAGTAGTTCGCTAGGAAATTTTAAAACTGTGACAGTACGCTGCTGCAATTTAAGTATATTGTGCAACTCAATGTTCGACTGATATTAACTATTTAGGAACAACTGGAACACTTATCTTTTATATCTGCTTACGGAGAGCTTATTTTTGTGACATTATGAAGAGAGAAATTACTAAATATGAGAAAACTGATACAAAAGTATAATTAATGATTTTAAACAACTAGCATAATTTGTGTTCGAAGAAACTGTCCAAATTTCTTTACCAAACAATGTCACAAACTTAGATTGAAGGCATGTAATGAATTCAATGCATTTCTAATTTCTTCCCTATTTTTATTCGATTAATGATTTCCTCAAGATTAATCGTTATATGGATTGTCGTTATATAGATTGTTACAAAAGGGACAGAACACCTTCACTTACAAGGGAAGTTTTTCGGTTCGAACAGGAAATTTTTGATAAGACTTCGTATATATTCATCCCCCAATGCTGATAATGCCTGCAAAGTAAATTGACCGCGTAAGGCCGTGTTTGATCGCTAGAGGGCGTTAAAGTTTGGAGCAAGTGGGAGACAGCCCGTGCAGCCGCTGCAATGGCTCCCGTAGTTTCGGTCTGAACAGGCCGATATTCCCTTCATGTAGATATTTGTCAGCACTGTCAGGTATGTTCATGTAGATATTTCGAGTAATAAATGCCTGTTCGAACCGAAACCGCGAGAGCGGTTGCAGCGACTGCCCACTTGCTCCAAACTTTATCGCCCTGTAGCAGACAAACGAGGCCTTACACGGTCGAATTACTTTGCAAGCATTATCAGCATCGGGGTACAAATACATATACGAAGTCTTGTCAAAAAATTCTTGTTCTAACCGAAACACTTCCCTTGTTAGTAGAAGCTGTGGATAATGCCAAAGATGCTGTTATAAAGTTTAAAAGAACCAAAGAAAACTGTCAGAAGGAAGACAAAACATGTTGCAGTAAATAAGTGTACGGAAGAATCTACAAAAATCCAGAAAATGAGATCCAATTACACTATGGCAAACTCTTTCAGGCATGTATTCAGATTTATTTTTTAGGATGTTCAGGAATTTGGGGGAGGTTCAAAGAGGATATGAAATTGATAATAAATACATAATTACGCATAAAATTATGCTAAGTTTACAAAGATACCGGAATTTGGGAGAGGTCCGTACCCTCTGAACTCTTCGCCTGGATACGTACGAAAACTGGATACGTACACTGAGCTGTATGAAAAAACAGTATGGGTCTGGAATATCCAGTAGCTACAAATATACATTTAAAAAAATGATAGTAAAATAACAAAAGTGTTATCTGAGCTTCATTAATCTCTTTTAAAATGAAGACACTGAACACGAGAATATGGACTCCCAAAGTTAGAAGAATTTTAATTTTCTTTTGTATATAAAATATTCTACAGTAATTGAAACTTTCTAAAGCGAAACTAATAAAAGTAATATGTTCTATTCAAACTACAATGGAAGCATATCAAATTTCCAAACTTTTAAAAAGTGCTTTAAATTTTGTAGCCAGAGATGATATATTATAGTCTGAAGCGAATAAATATATCTTTGAAAAATTGAAACTTTTTATATGTGACTGAATGAACTGGCAGTTATAGAAGAGAAATCTGTCATCAAAGTGAGCGCACAAGTAAATTCTGCTCGAGAAACTCTTTGTTATTGACAAAATCCAACTTGAAATTTGAAACATGGCTGATTTTTTATTAGGGTTATAAAATGAACTAAATAAACTACAATGATATAATAATATATTCATGTATATTTTCCCGCATGGTTCTGCTGGTCTAAAAATATAGAAAGAATCCCGAAAGACTTTTCTAAATGTTGTTGCGTTGGGTTGCATAACTGCCAAGGATGTGATTTTCTAAATAACCCTTCCCTTGAGAAACCTATCTACGCTACTGCCTCCTTCAAGAGACAAGTACAGGGAATTTTCCATCCTTCCCTAATATAAATAAAACTCTGGCAAACTGTTTTCATTATTCCAAACCGGTACCTTATGTACAATAAAAGAATTGTATATATCTTTGTACAATTGTGTCGGATACGTCGTTCTCTAAATACCTCATGTGTTTGGAGAATAAACTGAATGATTAATGTCATTACTAAGCAAAAATGACCAAAATGTACTTAGAGTGGTAAATATGCTAATAAGAGAAACTAACTTACGTGAAGGAAACCATGGTACAGGATAGGAAGTTACTTAGCGATAAATTACTCGTAGTCCAAGCTGAAATTATGAGGACTGGGTAATTAGCTAGACTGATTTTTTTACAAGTATTGACAAAATGAAAGATTTGTGCCGCAAGACGAGGAGTGACACAGAAGAGAGCTTATTTATGAAAGCTTTTTACATTTTGGGGTAACAAAACGTTTTTTAACAACACAGTTACTATAAAACTGCCACTTAACTTTAGCCGGGCTGTCGGTCTAGTATAGTTCGTTGCCGAAATCACGTACATGCTTTTAATATTTTAAGTTGTCAAGGTCTTCCACAAATCTGTAAACACCTTGTCACAAATTCCATAAAGCTGCGTGTTTTTAGGTAACAACTAAAATATAATGTACTCAATTAATTTCATGCATCATTGTCCATTGCACTTTATATTAAATTATAACACTTTTATAGGACCTATAAAGAGAACACACAGAGAACACGAACAAGGGAAGCAGGCTGTCTTAATAATGGTCAAAAATACCATTCTGGGATTTCCCATATAATGCAGAGCTTCTAGGAGGTTAGACTCTTAACACTTTCACGATTACAAATGTGTTCTGCTTGTCTAATGTATACATTAACTCCAATGAAGTATATACACTTACCACTGTTATCAGTATCTTTGAATTAAGTAACATCTCGCAATTTTCTAGTTCTTCTTTGAGTTTCTATTTGTCGTAATTGAGCACATAGATTCTGAGAACGAGACTAGTTACAAACTCGGGTTTCGAACCACATCCTAAGTAAAGTGCTGGTGCGCAGAACATGCATGCCACTTAGCAATAAAGTTGCCCTTTCTCATTATTCTAGCTCACCTCCACAGAAGATGAATTCGATGGGGGTAAAACTATCCCGCTACACCGGCACGTAAGGGTAAGAGGGAGCAAACCCCCCCACCCACCTCTTGGTTTTTCTCATTTGTAAAATTGGCCATTTTATTAACAACAGAAATAAGGAAGCGCCACCTATTACATACAGAAACGAGGAAGAAACAGATTCCATGTGTTTCATACTAATAACCATTTGTCTTCATATATACATTTAGTTTTTCGTATATTAGCAAGTGTTCGTTTATTTAGTTCTGTGTTTAGTGCGTGCACATCAACATCAAGACATATCCACAGGGCAAAGGTTCAGCCACTTTCTTGGTTAGGTGACTAAATTTCAGCTGATATTACCCTACAGTATTTCCAATATCTTATTCCTCTACGCACTAAAGTTGCATTTCCACTCCCTTCAAGGATGATAGAACAATAAAAGGATTGTTTGGAGGAACTTAGTAACGCAATTTCGATTAAATAGTTTAAAGTATGTAATAAAAAATGACGTTTCATTGTATCCATCCATTTAGGTTTGTCAATACATTAATTTCTTAATATACAGGTATTGGACAGTTGCCAGTTGACAATGAATATTGGCTTGTGTCGTTCTCAGCCAAGTTTTTGTAGAAATAGGATCGGCACGCCTTCTGCTGTCCCTTTTCCCACAGCGGTTCGGGGCTGTTTCACCACAATCCGTTTTAGAATTCGGCGACCACTGTCACTCATCTTCGCTTTCTGTGCGCGTGGCCACGAGTTCAATTACCACTGGGATCTTTGAACGGCGTGGTTTAGAGTTCACTTTATAAAAATTAATGGTCCCGTCTTTAGAAACTCACCGGCTCGTTAAAAACGTTAATAACAATTCAATCAGTCACTCATCTTCTGTATTAGCCGATGTTGTCTTGCTGTTGGTGACACAGTGAGTAGCCGAGCAGTTTCCCTTGCTGATGCCGCTGCTAACCTGGCACCTAACAATTTGATCGCGTTGGAAGTTTGAGAAATCTTAGATTTCACTGCCTGCGTGCACCACTCGTTAGTGTTGCAGCACTTTCTCCACCGAAATACTATCTTTAGGGACATAACCTCTGATATGATCAAGAAACAAGAGGCATAACCCATGTAACGTCGGTGTACCAAGCTGGAAATACAATAAACACCCCGTTCCTCTGTTCTTGTTCCATACCTGTACATATTTACGAAAATATTACTATTAAAAAGGGAAACAGTGAGTTATTTAATGGTATCCACTGACCGACTAATATTGACTATTCATATAAATACATAGATATGCATACTTACATTATATTTATCTACCCACATACTAAATCAAAGACTAAAACTGAGTCGTTTTTTTTTCAATTATGTATTCGAAGTTTTCACAATGGTAGAGCGCTCACTTCTGGTTCGGTCGTCGGTTCGATCTCTGCTCATGCCACGTGGGATTTGTGGTTCATCTCATCATCATCCATCCGGCCTGAGCCAAAATTATCTAAAGGCTTTATAAATTAAATTCAAATGTATGTACTTAGGTATATATCGTGAATCTGGTCGTTTCTGAATTTGCCCCCCTCCTCACTAAATTTCTGGCGGCGCCCATGATTATATGTAAAGTCCAAGCATTACAAGCTGTGGTAAATACAAGAACTTAAGACTTTATGTTCGTTAGAAAAACTTCAATGCCTTTGCATTCAACACCGCTGTTAACCTGATGAGTTGGTTAAATGGACTGCTAACAAAAAAACAAACAAAAAAAAAAGTGTGACTAGCTTACAGATAATCCACAAAATTGCCATTCAAAAGACAGAAGCTGCACCTTGCTCGACCTTACCAAGAAAAATATACCTGCACATAATTAGTCCATTCTTATAAACTCTGGGATAGTTAACCTTCATGAGGGCGTGAACAACTTCCTTCGTTCAAGATAATAGAAATTAGGAACGTTTCCTTACCTGCGCATTTTCTCACTATTTCACAACGCATGCTAAAAACCGTCAAATGAATGTACTTGTAACTTTTAGAACCAAAATACGCAAAAACTCGAAGACAAAGAAAAGTAGCAAAATGTAATATCAAATTACATACACATTTTAAATCTTTACAAATATGGAGGAGTATTTAGCAAGTAGATTCTGGAAAGACTCGTATCATTGAGGTCTATGCTCGTACTGGATATGTAACGAACGCTTTGTGTGTGTGTGTGGGGGGGGGTCATTGTTTCCTCTTGCTCTCTCTTCATTAATCTTTGCTGGTTCTTTTCTTATCCTCTTTCGAACATAGACAAACATTTTTAAGGAAAGGGATAATAAATACATTTTTATGTCGACCTACACATGCGACACAAAGATTTCAAAAATCAATACCGACTACTGCTTACAAAATGTCATTTATGAAATTTACTTTCCAGTTCAACATTATATAATGTAGTTGACATGTTAGTTAATTTAATTTCGTCATTGTGGCATCTTCAGCTCAAGTCTATCTTGATTCTATGCATGATATCCCTTGCCAGGTACAAAGAACAGGCAAAGGCATGGGGAACATAGCATCTAAGTCCTTATCTCAAAGTATCAATCCTGCATTCGTCCAGCGAAACTGAAAAATCCTCAGAGAGAATAGTAAGTGTGAATTAGATCTGAACCTGCACGGTCTTTTCAGTGTCGATATCTTGTGTAGTCAGTAAGCTTGGTCCGTAGATTTATACACAAAATTAGTACAATTCTAGGTGTAATTATACGTAAACAATTTTATGTCAATTTTATACCAGCCCGTCCATGGACTTCCTATCAAAGTAACTTTCAATTTCTGTAAATTTCTTTTAAGTGTATTTTTACGTGTATTGTTATGACTTTAAAACTGAACGAGTCTACTGAAAATAAATTAACACATAAGGCACTAAATTTAGTATTCGAAAACCCACAGCAAATTGTCTGGAATATTATTCGTACAAGCATTCGTAAATAACAAAGAATGTACTATAAGACTTATTCATTAGTGTTTAAGTACTGTAGTTAAATCCGAACCATGCAAATGCATCCTCAGAAATCGAACCCTGGGATTCGTTGATTACAATGAAGTGAAAGTGTATCTACTAAATTTGAATTAATTTGTAAGGTCTTTAGGCAACTCTGGCTCAGGCCGGATGGATGATGATGTAATGAATTGGAGGAATGATGAAAGTGGGAGTATCCCGAGACAACCAACGCACACGGTTTTTGTCCATCACAAAGACCGCATGGCATGAGAAGGGATCGAACCGACGATCCCTAGAACCAGAGGTGAGCGCTATACTATTCAGCAACCGCGGCCCAGAAAGTGTAACTTATGGGAACTGATGGAAGCAGAACATTCTATTCCTGTATTATTTTTTTAAGTCGAATTTCGGATCTTTCAACGGAACGAGAAAAAATTGTTTCCTGATAGTTTTTAGGAATAAATATCATCTTTTCGTTCCGTGAAAATTTGGAATTTCTTCAACAATCCAACAAATTTCCATCATGTATTTTGAATCTGGAAACTATGCTCCGTCTTTACGTGAAAACATTTGTCCAGTTTCAGTTTCTTTAGAAACGGTGACTATCCCCGAACACAGCATTGAAACTGAGACAAAACATTATTTGCGAAGACTCATTTATAAATCAGTCATGCATATATGATGACACTTAGAAGAAAATCACGTAACTACCTGAACCGAGAAACCCTCCCTTGATGTTGATTTAGAGACCAGCAATTTAACATCAATCCTCTTGGCTTCCAGTAAAATATAGGGTGTTACTCTCCTCTTTCTGAACCTCAAGCCCAACCCATAGCCTTACCTCACCTTCTCCTTACGTGTTCTACTCAGCCACATGTAATTTACGCTGTTGGCATACCTGGGAGAAGAGCGTTCTGGACATGAAAGCGGATGTTACCTGTTAATCACATACTACTACTCTTCAACTAGAGGATAAGTACTTTAATTTTAATTCCAGTCAAGACCTGCAACTTACAGCTACTAGCTAATTTCCATAGAACAATATTGTATCATACAAGCAACGTGACAGGCTCATAAAAAAATCGGTATCAAAACCATTAACAAAAGTAAAATAGTAACCAAAAACTGTTATTTACGATTTCGTTTGCTAGATTATGGGCCACCTGTTTCTCTGTTCACCTGCCAGAGTTCCATGACCCAACCCTGCAACCTGTTTACGGACTACCAATACTATGACCTTGATACTTCATCCACTTTTTTTTTCAGAAGTTAGATCAAGAATCTTCCCTCGCACACAGGCACACGAAACATTCCAGAATTACCAAATACAATGAGTGTTCTCTTCATTCATTACTGCAAGACAAAAGCCATTTTTCTGGAATGCATTTGCAGATATATATAGGACAAATTGGGAAAACAATGAAACTGGCGTCGTGTACAGCTCATTCATAAGATGAAGTTAATTAAATTCCAAACAGAGGGACTAATAAAATTTTGCAAGGACGCTGCTTGACGAACGCACAACAATCTCAATTAAAAGAAGCCGCCTCGAATTTTTATATTATTTTATCTCTACATACTGTTTCGTGTGACGATTCCTAAAGGCCATTCATTTATGACAACCTGGACTTCTCTTAGGCAAAAGGATGAATGAAAGTATACAACAATGGGGAACGAATGTACAAAAAGAAATCTTCAAAATCGTTCTTCTGGCTTGAACAAATGTAAAAAAAAAAAAAAAAAAAAAAAATGCACTGGATTGTTTGAAGTCATTCTTTTGACTTTATTTATGACCTTAAGACATCTCTGGTTCAGGTCGGGATGGGGCAGAGGAAAGGATGGGAAAGATAGCAGCCCGGGTCTTCCTTAAAGAACTATCCCAGTATTCAAATAGCGAAGCTGAGGTGAAAGCTTAGAAAACCTGTCAGACTGGTCGGCCGCAGGGGTTGAAACCGCGTGTCTATACTAATTGCTGAATGCTAATTCAAAGCCTTGAACTCCGAATTTTAGAATTTAATTTTAAGACCTTTACGCAACTTTGGCTCAGGCCGGATGATGATGGGTGGGATGATTGGTGGAATGAAGAAAGTGGGAGGAAACGGGAGAACCCACGCACACGGTGTTTGTCCAACACGAAGCCCACATGGCACGAGCAGGGTTTAAACTGACGACCTCAAGCGCCAGAGATGAGCGCTCTAACCGTTGAGCCACGGTGGCCCCGTTAATTTGAAGTGATTCAAGTCAGTAAATAGGCAACGTTTGATCCTGATCTTAGTCGCATTTTTATTTAATCAATGGCGACGTATCTTTATGTAAGGGTGACAAATCGTGATCCATTTTATAAGAAAACAACTTTTACATTGTAACCATATTTGTTACAAAATGATCATCATTGCGTCGTAAGGTTAAAATACAAGACTATTCATTTAGGAAAGATATACATGATTATACTTTAACAAATAAGAAAAAATAGACATTATTCTTCTGCACACGTATACTATACGTGTGTGTGGTGTTGGTAAGTTCGCGATACTGAAAAAACTAATACATTTCCATAAATATGTATGCAAACGTCTTAACTCTGTACAGCATGAAACAACGATTTAAAAATATTTAACACACGCACATACGTTTTGCAGACAATGTTGTCCATTATATCTAGGATTAGCATTACAAAATCTATGAGAATCACAAAATCTTCAAAATTCATTATCCGCGTTAGCACCTTCATCACCGAAACTGTGCAGTCTGTCACAACGGGCGCACTCAGATGCCACAACTAAATATAATCATTCTATCCACTCTGCTTTATTGTAGACACAGCTCAACACAACAGTGCTCTACCCAATTTAATGTTACAGTGTGGTAACGAATTATTTAATTCACCCACAGAAAGATTATTACTAACAAGATAAGATAAAATAAATCGTATGGAAGGTAACAGCAAAGGGATACAATTTTAATGTACAATGCTTCAGGGTATTTTTTTTCTTTTGCTACTGTACCTAATTACTTTTGTTTAACACAAACCGTAAAAACTGAAGCTTCTTATCTTTGAGCTTCTTTAGTTTTCTCAGTTTCTGTGTAAAGTGGGTTGGACCACTGTTGCACGGAACCTTCAGTTTAGCAACAAAATTGCAAAACTGCCACTACTGAGAACGCAGCTTGTAGTTGACAATGTTGCGCTTAGCATTACTTCATTCTTTCCTCGCCACATGTTCCTAGTTAATATAGGAATCTTTCTGTTAAGTGTATGTTTATATGTATATAAACTCTTCTTGAAACATTCTTGTTAGTCAATAGAGTCGTCGCAGTATTAAAAATATGAGTTTTACTTGGTTCTGAAATATTTTGCTGTTAGTTCGTCATTACGAAATATACATCAATTACGGAAGGTCAAAATCCTTCTGTTGCATGTAAGGAATGTCAGCCAGAGTGAAACGGCATATGGACGGTGGGATATTGTACAACACAAGAACGTTTTGTCACTGCAAATAATATAGAAAACACTAATAATTGGTCTCAACCCGGATTCTTGATCACTGCTTTT
The DNA here is from genome assembly GCA_022664845.1 of Lepisma saccharinum. Taxonomy (NCBI): domain Eukaryota; kingdom Metazoa; phylum Arthropoda; class Insecta; order Zygentoma; family Lepismatidae; genus Lepisma; species Lepisma saccharinum. Next base: position 15,288 of record JAGDQP010019595.1, on the reverse strand, counting down.
GCAAAAGACGTACCAGAGAGA
>JAGDQP010019595.1:0-15167 GCA_022664845.1 Lepisma saccharinum | reverse complement strand
CTCTAGGCTACAGTTCATCACTGTACTTTTAAACTCTTAGCTTGCCTCTTGCCCTTAAAGTTCACCAGCTCGTTTAGAATGTTAATCACAATTCAACAATTTTACTCAGTTTGTGAGACAAGTAAGAGAAAGGTAATGGTCCAGGCCTTAAAGATATAACTTCGGTATTTGCTTGGTGTGGCTGAGAAGAACCAGGCAGAAGTTTGGTTAAGAAAGGTGGATGTGAACAGAGTTAGAACTTACTCTGCCTCCTCAATGCTCACACTGAAATCTTCTGTCATAAAATCAAGGTTGTGGATAGCTTATTGTGTAAATAACGAAAAGTGATTCACACTGCGCCTACGATATGACACGCCTATTCTTTCAAGATTAGTAACGTTACATACACAGGGTTGGACACTGTTCATTGTTGATCGATCCTCCTTTAGATACGTGATTCGTTAGGCTCAGTGTCTTGCAATCAGAGAGTCTCGAATTCATTAGCAGATGGGAACAAGCTGTAAGTTCCATCTTTAGGACGTGAACATCATCTCCATACGATGAAGGGCAATGGTTAACTATAATCGTTGTTTTTCATCTTTTCCAGATTGACCTATCTCTGGTAAGCACATTGGTCATTGTTTTTCATCTTTTCCAGATTGACCTATCTCTGGTAAGCATATTGATCATGATCATAGAGCGAGAGTTTTCCCCTCTTCTTTCATCTTTAGGTACGCAAAGATGAAAGAAAAGTAAACTGGTTCAATTACTACGTCAATGGCTCCAATTTAGTGTCCTTTTAACTACAAACAGGAAAAATATGTAACTCGGATTGACAACAAGAAATGGCTGAAAGGAAATATGTTTTACAATAAAGGGTTTCTATAAATTAGTTATACAAAAGTAACCGTTGAGAAGGAAATTATTTGTAACAGAAAAGTTTTATACAACAATGAATACAGCATATCTTCAAGTTTTCTCTACAGTGATTCAATATGTGATCCTTTCATCACACGGAAAAATGTCCAAATGGTATTCGATTTCCTGCCAAATCCTTTGAAGCATGTCTGCATCGATGGTCGCTGTTGCCTGCGTTATCCGAAACCGCAGCTCGTCGACGTTGCTGGAAAGAGGAGGAACAAATACACGTTCTTTAATGTAACCCCAGACAGAGGAATTCAAAGGGTTAAATCAGGCGAAAGAGGTGGCCACGGAATCGTTCCACATGACCAATCCAAGTCGATAGTTCACGATTGAGGTAGACGGTATTAGAGAAGATAAACAGATGTTCGCGCCTCGAGTGGCGGCGTCTGAAACTAATAACTGGAAACAAATTAAGTGCGACAGTAAACTTGAAGATAATCTGCATTCATTGATGTATATAAAACATTTATGTTACAAATACACTTTCTTTACGGTTAACGGCTACTTCTGTATAACTAATTATAAACCCTGTATAGTCGGTGATATAGCTACTTGTCTAACATATTGACAGACATTTCGTTTAACCAATCCGCATTGTCTTTATGAGTTGACAAGCGAAAGAAATTCAACTTCCGCATAACACTGAACATACTCGAGCTATTCCTTCACCCTTGAAGATTCCCTCTAAACCATTATGACATTAGTCAATTCTCAATGCAAACACCTCATTACGTACGAGAGAAGACACGCGCCTACTTACAAGATAAATCTCAATGTAAGTTATTCTAAAGAAAATGCAAAATAGTAGGGCGAAAGGGAAGAGGGTGAACGCCTCCCTATAAATTCTTACAGGGGCACGTTACTCGGTCCTAGCAGATCTGCACAATCATTTCATACATCTCGTTCCAAACAATGCTCGTTTTAGATGCACTGTGGTTCATAAGTCGTAATGTGTTGTTGATGATGTATTTGAGTTAGCGTCGATTGTAGCTGGTCAATCCACATAAGATCAAGCCCGCCAACAAACTGCGTGTAATTGAAAAGCATCTTCAGAGCTGTTGCTTGTCCACTTACTCACTTGACTCCACTCTTCATCATCATCATTCGAGTATCTAGTCAAAATGCAAGATGGAAAACTGAACGCTTGTTAAGTGTTTTGACTATAAGAGGAGTATAACTGGCGTATGGCGGGCAGTTTGACATAATACTTGTTACCGATTATTCTGCAATAATCTACAATGTGCCAATATACATAAAAACTGGTCTTTATTTGCGAATAGGAACTGTTGTAATGTACCTAAAAAAAAGTTGTATAATGTGTCAACGATACTCGTTGGTAAAGTCAGGGCCCACTCAATGGGGGGCATAGGAGTGCTGCTAACCTTGAAGCTATGCTTGAATTTCAAAAATTAATATTATTTTGATAAAAGTTTGTTTAAAATTGCCTGGCTTGGAAGTTCATTTCTAAGATAATCATTACTTCTATATCGAAGCTATGCTTGCTTTCAGAAACCTCACTTACGATTCATATAAAAAATTCTTGTTTTCTGCATTATTACAGTTAAAATCAAGCAAGATCAAAAAAATATCGTTCTCGAAGCGTATGGTTTATACACAACGAAAAGAAATTTTGCTACTATCTATTCTCATGGCCCTCTTGACTGTTCTTGTCGCCCGCGGTGCCATTTACCCCCTTCCAGAAGCTCGAGTAACTCTAACACTTCCAAGTTATTGTGCGATTTGTATCCTCTGACTGCTTCTATTAATTGTATTAGCTAGATTCCCGATCGATATACATAAAGTCACACTAATATTATTCTTAACCCTAATTTATGTAAATTATTAGAATTTGATTTACTTTGTTTCTTTACGGCCAATCCATGAGTTCCGGGTGTGATAGTCTGACACTAGAAAGCTAAATATTAAAAAAAAATCAAGGACCGTTAACTAGTTCCTGTTGTTATTACAATGTCAGAATATTTGTATTCTACTACTCTTCAATAACTCGGCTTTCAACTCAGATTTGATTTCGTACAAATGAAGAAAAATTTGCGTCCCGAGTGTGACCAGGTAGCCTCGGTGTGACTCGTGAGTCACACCTGGAACGCAAATTTTTCTTGATTTTGTACGAAATCAAATCTGAGTTGAAACCCGAGCTATTGAAGAGTAGTAGAATACAAATATTCTGATATTGTAATAACAACAGGAACTAGTTAACGGTCCTTGATTTTTTAATATTTAGCTATCTAGTGTCAGACTATCACACCCGGAACTCATGGATTGGTCGTTTAGCTAACTCGCATTAAAATCGGCCTTAATTATGCATAGAAGAATCACTACGAAATCTCCAAAATTCCAATGACAATTTCGACAATCGTATAAAAAGAAGCATGGGGGAGGGTGTACAAATACAATTCGCTTCGATTTTTTCCAGTTGCTTGCTGATCATTTTCTACATATATATTTTACTACTGGTCATTCCTGTTATTTGTCTTCTTCCTTTATTTCGTTTTCTCTAAACCTACCATCATTGGTCAAGATTTCAATCCCATTTCATGGCTGTTTTTATCCCGAGATGTACAATTGTGTAGAGAAAGGCCAGCCAGCACTATCGTGTTAAGAACCCCAAGTCGCGACTGAATGGTAATCTTGCTTTTAGGCAACGGAGCGGAAATCCTGTCTTGTCCCTTACTCAACTTGATCTGACGGAACTAATAGCAGGCACGCGACTGGGATTGTTAACACATTATATAGCCCCTTCTTTCCACTTCTAATCTCGCACATAGTAAACGATTAAAAAGATAAACAATTTTCATAATAACACAGCAATGGAAACCAAGAAAATACAGGAATTCAAATTCAAACAAGCCTAATCTGGTGGAATAACACATGATCTGGAAACAATATCCTATAACATAGTATACAATTATCTCTTTAATAATAAGTACAGCTATGGACAAAAGTTTAGACGCATGTCTTTAGAGAATATTTCCCAAATTTGTAGAATGTTTCTCCTATGTGTAACATCTATCAACGAAAATAAAAATTAGGATTAATAATTCCGAATGGGTTAAAAAAATATCCCTCTCCGTGATAAAATGAGAGAACTACATACATCTTCGTGAGATTTTTGGACTTAAATTTTTTTGTAAATGAAAAGTGATTTTTTAAGTCAACAAATAAATATATTATTATGTTTCAATATAATTATTACTTTAATAAGAAAAGTTAATTATAGACATGCGTCAAAACTTTTGTTCATAGCTGTACCATTGGTTTTGGATGTTTCCAGCATGATCTCAGGGCTGTGTCTGGATACTTTCTGCATATCACACTGTTTAATAGTAAGCCCGAAGTTACTTTCAAGTTTATTAAAGGCGATGTCAGTCATTATACAAATATCAAAGTACAGTCGATGAAAGTTATTTCTAATAATTCCAAAAACGGTAGGGATTGTAAGTTTCATGCGGTATGTATGTTGTTTTCATCTTTGTTCGGGCATTAAAACAAAATCTTCAGTTACAACTTTCGATTGTGATTTACTAAGCTAATACACCTTACGTCATTATTTGTCGAGATAAAACTCCATTGTAAAGAGCCCTAGCCATATTTGGGTGCCTCTCGCTTTGAAACTGAGGCGTGTTTTTACATTTCTTCAAGTAAACTTTCTTTTTTTGGGGGGGGGGGGGGGGTGAGGAATTCACTCTTCAAATTACCATCATCGTCTTTCAAATACCCTGTCGGAGCTGCAATCGGGCTACTTTTGGTGACCCGATTGACCTGAATGACTTGGTGACTAGATCTTGACTCACGTTATTACTACTCTTAGGAACATTTCGGCATCGTATTTTTCGCGTTGTAGGTAGGAACACCCTCGGTCACCACTGGTAGAAACTGTTCAAATACAACAGTGTATAATAAAGAAAGAATTAAAACTCGTTATCAGGTCGGAATTGGGTCACCAGGTCCCAAGCATAGATCCGGCGACTCGGTCCAAAACTTGACCCGATTCAGCTCTATAATCTGCATGATAAAAACTAATGTCGCCGGGGTTTCTCAGGAACTCTTGTAATCCAACTACTTTGGTGGCAGATAGGGTGGTAGGGAAGGATTGATTTTTTGGCAAGTTGCACCGTAGGCCTATACTGGTATAAGCAACCCGCACTGGATTTAAACGTGAACATGGTTCAGTTTCCACGTTAATAGTAGGTCCCGCCTGTCCTAACTACATGCTCGGTTAGGACAAAAATAATCCAAACCTAACATGGATGCTAACTGGGTACTAAATTGTCCACAAGCCGATGGCGCCATTCAAATTACAAAAGGAAAAATCCGAACCAAATCTCATTTCTTACGTTGACTGCTACTACGTAGTGCTGTTTCTCCGCAGTTTGGCTCTTCTGTGTAATTGTGTGTGTTTATTCGGTAGCTACTTCTAACGAACAACAAACTAATAAATAAGTTAAAGCCAAATGGGTAAAGTTTGATGGCCCGTGGGAAAATTTACGAACTGGATGCAATAGTTCTGTGGCGGCTTTTAGCAAAAAAATGTTTAAATACATTCTTTAGTAGAAGGCCAACACATAGATCGAGAAGGAGTTCGTTAAGATTTTATTTTAGTCATTCTTTATAACTAACCGACCAAGACATGAATTCGCTAAGTATTACATCTTTTTCAGTGTGTTAGCACTTGTATTGCAGGATTCTCGTTGATAACTACACTGACAAAAATGTAAAATACCGGCATTCCAAGCAAGATTTTCGTTTTCCTAATTGTTTCTATATATGTTGTTTCTTAATTAGCTCCTAATGCTCCTTTTCAAGGCCAACTTCTACGACACTTAAGATGAAAGTATGTTAATCTTATCCATTTTAAGACTTCTCTGCTACTGGCCCTTTACTATTTCATAAATTACACATAGTATTGTAGAAAGACGAGTTCTTCCGTTTTACTAGCGTCTTTATATAAACTTGATACAACGAAAAACTATGGAAAAGAAAAAATGCTATATTTACTAACATTCTATTTCATCGGAATATGCTTGTGGTGTTCTTAGAACACTATTGGTGGGTTTCGCTTACCTTTATTAACAATTTAACGCATCGCTAAGTAATTTAACGAGCTTTAAAATTCACTACATTCACAACGTAAATTTTTAACGAATATTGGTGAAACCCACTATACATCTGCTCAGTTCGTAATCTGTATCTACTAAGATGGTCAGAATTTGCCGTCTTACATCGCCGTCCTTGCATCCTCTCCCACTTTTTTTTTCTATTTCAGAATCTTTAGCAGTATCAGAAATTTTCGAACATAGTGTAGTTCCCCAGTATTTACAAAACATTACGTGATATGATGTTACGGATTTCAAGATGTTAGCAATTGTTCAGTAACACGTTATCAAATGACGTCATAATTTGATTGAGAGCAATATGAGGGTGCCGAGTCGCTGCCCATTGGATTTCACAGTAATTTGTAACTACTACGGAACTATGTTCTAAAATTCTTTATAGTGTTTTTAAGTTTTAAATATTTTGAATATATAGGTTGGCGTAAGGAGACCCCTAACAGGAGTAATTACGTTTAAACAGATGCGATTACTATGGCCCTTCTTTGCTCCTTCGAAAGAAAAGAAGATGATATATTTCTTCGGGCCCCTATTCTATAGAATTGTCATACTTAATAATATACAGTAGCGTTGCGCAAACTGTGGTCTGCGGGGTTGTCCTTGAGGTTTGCCCTTATGGTCCTCTGAATCTAGACTAGATTGAGCATTAGCCAAGAAAAATAGGAAAATCAACTTCAAGAGAACTGTGTACCACACAGTATAGTTGAGAATAACAAAGTATAATTTCGTCTGTACTCATAAAAACACGACGACTATTCAAAAGCTGGAGAATTATATCCTCGCTCGTTGGTACGAAGTTACGCACGCTCTCACTTTGCGCTGTTCGTGATCTATATGTCTTTTGTGGGTGAAGTATAAGAAAGGTAGAGATTATCTAATTCTATTTGAAAAAATAAATAGCTTAAAGACCTGTAAAATATTCTTGATATCCGTCATTATTAAACAGAAACTAAAATGTAACTTCTTCCAGCAATTAATTCTAACATAAAATTAAGGGAATAGAATATTAATTAATACCGTTTAAAAATATTAGTGTACCGGTATTGATAATGAAACGTAAAAAATGATTTAAAAAATTGCCTTCGAAGAGGGCAAGCAGGTGGTTCGTGGAACCTCCCAAATAATGAAGTGTCCGCACTTGAAAGAAGTTTGCGGAACGCTGCTATACAGAGTAATTGTAAACTCGAGCCCACTAATATCAGCATAAAATTTCTTTGCCAAGTCCACGATGAAAATGTCTTGAGCAAAATTATCTTGTGCTGAGTAGCTTTCCAGTTTTTAAAGTAACTACTAAAACGTGGTAACACTGCATAGGCTACAGCAACTGTTATTCCACCGGCAAAAAAAGTATCGTAACAGTAAATTAGTACTATTTTTGTATCAGTTTATTTATGTATTGCTTAAATAAGTATTTTACAAAAATATCCCTTTCTTGTCCCTGGGAATCGACCCCTGGTTTCAGAGTTTGCAGACGAACACTACAGTCTACCCACTGGCGGCGACACAATGGTTTCTTATTTCTGGTTCCATATTCCATTAGAGAAGAGGTTATCACTCTTTCGTTTGATGTATCACTAAAAACTTATTCTGCTGAGTACCATGAGTATACCTAGGTACTAAATGCTATCATACAGTATAGATCAGTTTTCATAGCTATTATTATTATTATTTACATACTGCTGGTTGCTAATTAAAATCTGTTGTGGACTGTTTTAGGTAACATTAAAAATAATGGTATCAAATCAACATTTTTCCGGATTTTATTAAAATGTCAAATTATTGTGGAGAACATGAAAAGTAAGCCTATCCGTATTAACGAGATGAGTCCTTCAACTAGAGAAACGTGAATACGTCTGCGGATCTCTATTCGTTGAAATTTTCCGCAACAGTTACACTAATTTATTGCGGTTTTTACTACTACTACAACTAATAATAATAATGACGTATATCAATATTTATCAAAATCAGATTGATCAATAATTCACCATTTAATTTGTAAAACGGCGATGAATCGAAGAAAAAATTTGCATAACAATGACCGTAATAATCTCCTTATAAGATGGAATAGTCACTAAAATGTTCACATCCAAAACACAGATTGTTCGTTTATAAAATCCTTGAGAGTATTGCGCGAGCTATTGCTAACAATGCGGACCCTTATATTCCCGCTTCAAAATAATATATCCTGAGAACGTATGTTGTCTCGCATAACAGTTACGTTATTGTGGATTGCATAACACGATAGGAAGTGATCTCTATTGAAAAAAGTACTAGACCATACGAAGAGTTCATTATAAATAGTTTTAGGTCCCTATCAAGGAACCCTCGGAGCCTTAGCGATTGTTAGTAGAATGGAATTTATTTATGACCTTTAAACATTTCAGTCTCAGGCCGGTATAGGGTGGGGAAGAGGATGTTGGAAAGAAACCGGCCAGGGCCTAATTAGTAGGTACAATCCCTGCATCTGCCTGAAATGACTAGAAAATTCCCTGGAAAAACCTGTCAGTATGATTGTTAGTAGAATTGCAGTACTAACTTGTTCATATAATAAAATTCCCAATAAATGCAACGTTAGTAATGGTTTTATTCATCCGTCTCTTTCTTGTGACTGTTTTCTACTCGCTTACTAAAACCCGCATTCAGTGATTTATCTGCATCTCTCCCACACACTACTTAACCCCATCAATAACATATACTTTATTCACATGAAACCAGTTGATTATGGCTGCATGATCATTTCGTAATTTTTTTTATTTTATTTATTTTATTGTTCTCTAATGGATTCGTACATGTATATGCACATCAGAAACACCTTCTAAACAATTCTTATGCTCTTACTTTACGAAGGGTGGATATGTTCTCCATGGCATGTGATATTTCTTAGTCATTTTATAGTGTTCAAGGAAACCTTAATACCTCAAATACTGAAACAGAGACCTGAAACAACAACGGTTTCGTTCACCCTAAAACGGACGTTTAACAAGTTATTACAATTGTTTTAAGAAGTAAACCCATCGATGGCTCAGAGTGCTTTTTGACCAAACTTGACACAGAAATTGGAAATATCAGGAAACCTCCAGAAACTACGATTAAAAGTACTTCCGTCCATTGGCCAAAAATTTGATTGAAAAGAATAAGTACCGTTAATTAAAGTATGTTTTAAGTTCGAAAACATGTTCATTTGTAAAAAGCTTAATATAGTACAGGTGAATTAGCACTCAACGGGGAAAAATTAATAATGATTTTTCTTTTCAACATAGGACTGTTGTAGATGCTTTTTTTAATAACACATTAGAAGTCCAGACAGATTCGCCTTGTGCTAAGTCCACCATCTTGAAAAATGATGGATCGAGGGAGTCTTCCGCCAGTTTTTCACAATTACCTCGTAAACGGTTCATCTTAGGGTAAAAATGCAAAAGACCAAATCGAAAGAGCAGAAAATTTCCTGTAAGACTGCCACTTCAGTTTTTTGGGGAAACTTTTCATTGTCAAGAAAACGTTAATAACTATTGGGCGGGAATATAATTATACGCCCAAATGAGCCATTTTTCTTTGCCAGATATACCTAATTTCTAGTACGATTAGTTAATTATTATTTGTTTATTTTATGATGAATGAAATGTAATAGCAGATAAGCTCATTAGCGTAGCTTCAACCCAACTCCGACCAGCCGCGAATCTAGAGGGGGAGGGGACGCGTGCCCCCACCGCATCAAGGGAAAATTCTTTGTTTTAAAAGCATTATTTCAACAATTTATCTCAGAAAAAGCTTCTATTGTTTTCGGACTAACTTCATGTACCTACAAATATCAGTTTTTTGGGGATACCGGTGTCATATTCCACGATAACACTTAGCAAAATTAGGGGAAATATTATAAATGTATTCCCCAAAACTTCAGTTAGCGGGAAAATATAACAAATCTTCCTGGTCTCCTCCACCTGTGCCCCCTCATGCATGACCTCCATGTCATGGCGATTCTATGTTGTAGCGTACATCATGAACTTTAATCACTTACTTATACTCAGTATATCTTCAAAATCTTAGACTAAGCCCACAGACAAGCCAATTTCCACACCCTCGTACTCAGTCATAGTAAAGAAAGAATACTCCTGCTTGAGGAGGCAGAGCCGACGACGCGATTTTTTCTTTTTCTTTTTTTTTTACCGTTTAAGCTTTAGCGACCCTCTTGGGTCCTCCCTGAGAGAAAAGAGACTGAAAAATAAACATTATACTTCCATTTATCTCAACAATGTGTATTTTGCAATTTTTCACATTTTCTGAATTACTGATTACCTTCCGTATTCTCTAATCAGTATATCACCTTCGTCATCGACGTCTTCTCCGATTCGTTCGAAGTGGTTACTATATCCCATTCCACTACAATGGACCCAAGCATCGGTGCACTTCAATCCAGACCTTTTGTATGAACAACCACCTTCACAGTCCTTTAATAACGCACATGATATCAACTTAGGTACTTCTTCAAGAGTCCGTGGTAATTGCTTTGATATAGGTAGGAATACTCCAATTTTCTCCCATTTCAATTCCAAGGTCTCTGGTGTGGCAATTTTCTCCACTTCCACGACTGCACTTGGTGGTAGACTCTCAAGGAATGGATGTGAAGACATTTCCCGCTATGTATGAGATAAAGAAAGAAGGCGAAACAAAGGAGACCACGGATAAGATTTTACTTTGAAACATGGGAAACAAACCAATGAATCCAGCAAAAAGTGAAGTAAGTGGATTGAAGTGCATCGATCTTTGCACCCATTGCAGTGGAATGCGATGCAATAACCACTTCGAACCAATCGGAGAAGTCGTCGATGACGAAGGTGATAGTGATTAAATAAAGGTAATCGCTCGTAAACTAGAAAATGTGAAAAATTGCAGAATACGCATTGTTAAGATAAATGGAAGCGTAATTATTAATTTCCAGCCCTTTTTTCCTCAGGGAGGTCTTGAGGTTGAATAAATAGCCAAATACAGGACCGAAGATTGAATTTACGATGTTCATGTAAGTGGATTAGCCCTAAGATTGGGGATACAACGTTAAAAAAGAACACGTCGTCGGTTCTTTCTCCTCAAGCAGGAGTATTCTTTCTTTACTGTAACTTAGTACAAGAGAGTGTGGAAATTGGCTTGTCTGTGGGCTTAGTCTGAGATTTTGAAAAGATACAGAGTACAAGTAAGTGGTTGAAGTTCATGATCTGCGCCACAACACAGAAAATCGCCATGACGTGAAGGTTATTCACTCAGAAAATCCTGGATGTGCCACTGGAGGAGGAGGTGGGGGCGCAGATGGAAGAGACCATGAAGATTTGTTATATTTTCCCGCTAAGGGAATTTTTAAAAAATAAATTTATCATATTTCCCCTCATATTGCCAAGTTTTATCACGGAATGATACCGGTATCCCCAAAAATTATTTCTAGATAAATGAGGATGGTCCGAAAACAAACAGAAACTTTTCTTAGATAAATTACTGAAATAATGCTATTAAAAAATAAAGATTTTTTTTCTTGATGAGGTGGGGACACGTGGTGGCTCAACTGATAAAGCGCTTTCCTCTAGTGCTAGGAGTAGTAAGATCGATCCCTGTTCATGTCATGTGGGCTTTGTGGTGGATAAACACCGTGTACGTGGGTTTTCTGGGGGTTCCACCAATTCATCCAATCATCATCCATCCGGCCTGAGCCAAAATTGCCTAAAGGCCTTAAAACTAAATTCAAATTCAAATGTTTCTTTTGAATCAAAATTTTGGTCAATACGTCCGTCTTTATGGACGAAAGTATTTTTAATCGTGATTTCTGGAGGTTTACTGATTTTTCAACCGCTCTGCCAAGTTTGGTCAAAAAAGCACTTTGAATCATCAAGAGACAATTCCTTCATTATACGATTGAGCCCGAAAATTAGTTGATAAGACTGAAAAAAAAAATAACTTTAAGACATTATTTATATGAAAACATGGATTCTAGGGTGGGCCGCGGTGGCTCAGTTGGTAGAGCGCTCACCTCTGGTGCTAGGGGTCGTCGGATCGATCCCTGCTCATGCCATGTGGGCTTTGTGGTGGACAAACACCGTGTGCGTGGGTTTTCTCGGGGTGCTCCCGTTTCCTCCCACTTTCTTCATTCCACCAATTCACCATATCATCATCCATACGGCCTGAGCCATAGTTGCCTAAAGGCCTTAAAATAAATTCAAAAATTCAAATGGATTCTAGGGCTCCAAATTATTATTTATATTTATATGCAACCAACAAATCCATACACACAAAAAATAATGCCTTGGTAAATTATCTTCTCTCAACAATGGCATAAACATGGCTGCTTACTTAAAAATGAAATATGCATTGCTTAAAAATCTCAGATGGATCACCCGGGAAAATTCTGGAACTTTAAGCCACCTCAAGTATAACAGAACTTTTGAAACATGTTTCTAACATCTGTATACATCTAGGAACTCGTGAACAAATGATTTAAAAAAAAATGATTTCGCGTGGAATGACCCTCGCCGAAAGTGTGTATTATGCAGCTGTATACCCTAATTTTACTCTTACACCCCATGTACCACTATTACATTGTAATATATTAATCATTAAAGAGTAATATTACTATAATAGTAATCCACTATAGAACAGTGATCATTATTATTGTTTCATCTTTGTTTACGCACAATTGTAATTATTTTATAATTTCTTTTCTTTACAGAAATAACTTCCAAAAATGGCAGATTCGCCCCACTTGAAGTTATGTCCTACATCAAGCCTCTGCTCTACTGATCCATACGTAGATCTTCTAGAAGCATTGAAGAATAAGAATCTCACGGCTTTCTCGGACATCCTAAATGGAGGTGAAGGGGATTCATCAATTGATGCCAATAAGTACTACGAACACCCCGAATACAAAACCTGTCTCGACTTTGCCTGTGCTGAGGGACTAACAAACTTTGTGTCAGTCCTACTCCAGCACAATGCAGACCCGAACAAGATTAATACTGTAAGGAAAAAGGCTCCTCTCCACTTCGCTGCTGAAGGTGGCCACTATGAAGTTATCCAGTGTCTTCTTGAGCACAAAGCTGATGTCAACATCAAAAACGACTTTGGCCGCACACCATTACATGTTGCTGCTGAACGATCCGCTTTAGCTTGGTTGAAGAAGGAGGACGTTGATGATGAGCGAAGAAAGGAAATCCGCGAAATGTATATCAAGAGTATGGAAGCCCTTCTTAATCATCCCGATATCAAAATCAACGAGATGGATCGCCAAAGTGCAACTCCTATTCGCCTGGCAGCTATTCGAGGAGGGAAAGAAGCAGTTCGGCTTTTACTTCAGAAAAAGGCTAAAATTGACCACGAAGTAAACGGAAAAACTGCAAGAGAAATTATTGAAGAAGATATGCCGGAAGTACTTGTCGAATATCCTTCAGAGATCGAAAATGTTGATCCAGAAGTCCCAGTAGAGGATATTAAAACTCTGCTATTCCAAGCTCTGTATAAACGTGATTACACTAAGTTTACTATGCTCCTTAAAAAGGCGGTTGAAAACAACATCAATCTCAACGATAATGACGGTCAATACACACTCTTGCAATATGCATGTGACAATGGCCTGACTGATTATGTCCAAGAACTGCTAGCTAGAGACGTTGATCCTAATGCTGTCTGCAGCGCAAACAGCTGGAAGCCTATTCTACTCGCAGCCTACCACGGTTACTACGAAATCTTGCGTCTCTTTTTGCAAGAAGAGAAGACTGATTTTGGAGCTGTTGATAGTGATGCCAGAAGGGAGACTATCCTCCACAAAGTTGTTAAAATGGAATCGAAATCTGATCTCAGCGAAGGCAAGAGTAATTACAGATATTGTTTGAGTGTTCTTTTGGAAGATGCAAACATCGATGTTAGGCAGAAACTAAACATAAATGCCAGAGATGCTCTAGGAAACACTCCATTACATTATGCTGCCAAGAACGGAGACAATGATATAGTTGCTAATTTGCTACATCACGGTGCTTATGTTGGTATCAAGAACGTCTTCAATGAGCCTGCTATCACGTTCATAGATCCCAGTGTTCTCGAAGAATATTTGGACGACTGCTTATATACAAATAATGAAACAACGAGAGAAGAAAAATACCAGATCATTTTTAAGTATGATTTCTTAACACCTCCACGAGAAATTAAGCAGAAATCTGCATCTGAAAGTTCAGAAACAATGCTTGAGTCAGAAAATCAAACCAATGCTCCTCTGCTTCCTGAAACCGAACCTTTACTTTACCTAAGCAAATCGAAACAACACAAACATCTGCTTAAGCACCCGATTCTTACCAGTTTTCTATTTCTCAAATGGCACAGAATTCGCTGGTTCTTCTACGGAAACCTAATGTTCTACATCACGTTTTTAGCTTTTCTAACTTTTTACCTTCTGGCTATGTTCGGGAACGGCAAGAAAGGCAACGGAACTAATGAAGGAATCACTGATGATATTCCCACCAACAACAGTGACAATGACGACAACAGTACTGACATCCCCCCAACCGATCAACCAAGTACCACTGATTCTGCGATTGATTTTGCTTGGATAATAGTATCTATATTCTTGGCTTTTCTAATAATCAGAGAAATCTTTCAATTTGCAGTTTCTCCCAAGCGATATCTCTTGAGTTTAGAGAACATGCTTGAAGCAGCTCTCATTACCATGTCCTGTCTCATTCTATACGGTTCTGTCGAAGACGATGTCAAGCAGCATCTAGCTGCAGTCGTAATTCTTCTCGTTTGGACCGAACTTGTGCTTCTTATTGGACGTCATCCGAGATTATCAACTTATATCACTATGCTACAAACGGTTTCAAAAAATTTCATGTTTTTCTTAATGTGGTATTCACTTCTTATCGTTGCTTTTGCCCTAAGTTTCTACATCCTGTTTCACAGTTGCGAAGGAGCGGAATGCGAAGAGAACTTCTTTCTCAACCCAGGTAATGCGATTCTTAAAACGTTCGTCATGTTAACAGGAGAGTTTGATTTAGGCACATTGCCCTTTGATTCCTACACCATCACTAGCCACATTGTCTTTGTTCTCTTCTTGTTTCTCATTACAATCGTCTTAATGAATCTGCTTAATGGTTTGGCTGTAAGCGATAC
>JAGDQP010019594.1:0-34635 GCA_022664845.1 Lepisma saccharinum | reverse complement strand
TAGGAATCTACTAATAAATGACTCAAGTAAACGTATACCAAATATGAAAACAATCGCACGAATATTCTTGGAGATACGAGGTAGTGGTCATGAACCCAACTGCCGGCTATCAACCCGAACACGTGGTTACTAAGAAAGATGAAAATTAGAATATTCAAATAATTCCTTCTGATATCAACGTAAGATAGATCAAATTGATAATTGCAAGAGTTTAACAGCAATATTATCGCGACATACAACACGATGGCAACAGATACATACGATACTAAATTTTCGACGTTACGAAGGACTCTATATTCAAGTTCATCCAAACACGATTTCCTTAATCTCAATTGAAGCAATATATTACCCGACGAATATTTACTACTTGTAGAACATACTTCATTCAAACAAACTATCTCCCTCATACACAAAGAAGTCACATAATCCGGCGAAAATGAAAATGGTGAAAATTCACACTTACCAAAATATACGCGAAATTGAAGATTCTCAGGACTAATTAACGACGAATACGAACTCAATATGCGACGAGTTAGAAATTCCACAAGAATGGCAATCAGAAATCCATAGAAACTTGTAGACTTCATAAATGCAGATACGCTGTACTCTATTACGTAACCAATATCAATTTCTATCAGAATATCTAACACACCAAATATCAGTTGTTTCCCTTGATGGCACACTAGCAATTATGAGGACTCGTGGTCCTTCATGCCGGCATGTACAAATTCCAGTTACATTTTCTGCCGTTAGGCGGCTCTGTTATACATCAGTGTTCCAAGACAAGTTTTGAACATCTTCACAAAATCAAAAATCCACTAAAACAATAATAAAAATAACCAAAACACTTTTTGGAGGAGTAAAGGGTAGCGTAACTACAAAATGTTCGCTACACCCCCCAGTTTTTCCTCTAGAACCGCCACTTCTTGAGAGAAAGTATCCGAAATCTGCGGAACGCGCGCCAATTCAAGAATTTATAAAGTGACTGAGAAAGCGCCCCTTGCTTTTCTTTTCTGTTACGCAAAAAAAAAAAAAAATAGTTTTAAGTACGAATTGTTTAAGAAAAGTATGTCTTTAAAAAGTTTTTTTTATATATATATATTATATAGCTAAGATCGAAAACTATTCCCTTTCAACGGCCCATTACCGAAATTAAGAAACCCTGCCGGTAATCAAATCAGAGACTACTCATACCGACAGCTGCTCCGCTAAGCAGGAATTTTCCAAATAACTTAATTTCTTAATGCAGTGGTTCCGAAACTGTCTTTTAACATTAGGACACTTTTTTGCCATGCCTGGTATTACAGCTTACCAGTACAGCATATAGTAACACCGTACAAGTGGAGTAACCTGTACCCAGGTCGATTAGGCGAATCGTTGCTTGAGAGCGTAGCTTTCAATATTCAGATACATAATACAACCCCATATGTCCCAGTGAATTATAAAAACTATTTATATTATTCACGCAATAATTTTAACAATTCCTATTTATGTTATTTACAATGTACTTGTTCCTCGAAAGTTAATTATTTAACCAGTATTCCAAAATTTTCTTATTATTAAACATTTTTCTGTAATTCACAATGTTTCCCGTGTCCTCAAAACTCGGAACCTTAGGCCTTCAGTACTACCCTGGGGTCCTGAGGACCCCAACAAAAATGATTTTAACATAACTGACAAATACTTTCATCTAGCGGGCAAATCTTTCCAGTAGTTTTCTGCCATCTAGTGGGCTACTTGAAAATGTGTTCAGTCTTCCTGCAGAGTTAATCTTGTGCAAATTGTAATGTATGTTCGGGTCACCTAGACCCTAGTGTACTATTTATGTAAGTTTTTTTATCAAGTAAATGGTGCATTTTTTAAAGTGACATTGTATGCAAAATTCTAGGCAAACGCTCCACAGAATTTAATAATCTGTAAAAATCTAAAAGTAAGAGGTGTGTGCATTTTCTCCGAGAAAGAAAGACAGAAACATTGTCAGTGTTCTCCACTCCTGTAAATTGCCATTATGTGCAAGTTGTCCTCAAAATATTTGTGTAAACTGTTTTCAAAAAGAGTTCCTATAATATTTGTTTGTTTTATGTTATCTAACTGCGGCGATGAACTTGCGAGTTCCATAAGCCATAGAGTTAGTTAGTTAGTTAGTTAGATATGTGAGTACCAAAATAACTGGAAATAAATTTTCATAAGGGTTTAAAATTACTAGTTTTGACTTGGGGTCCCTAGGACCTCAGTGTACTCCTAACCTCCCGATTAATACCAAGGTAGTTAAAAATAAAAATATACAGAATGGTTATTCTGCCGGTAATACTTTACGGTTGGGAAAGTTGGAGTACGAACCTAGCAGATGAACATAGATTACGAGTGTTTGCAAATAAGGTTTTGAGAAAGATATATGGACGTAAATGAGACGAGATGACTGGAGAATGGAGGAGACTGCATAACGAAGACCTTCACGAACTGTACGACTCACCCGATGTTGTAAGAATAATGAAATCGCGACGACTAAGGTAGGCAGGCCATGTAGCTCGGATGGGAGAGAAGTGAGGATTATATTCCATCTTGGTTGGAAAGCCGGAGGGAAAGAGACCGTTGGAAAGACCGAGACGACGTTGGGAGGACAATATTAGAAGGGATTTTCAAGAAGAAGGTGTATGTGATGAAAACTGTCTTGATCTTGCCCAGGATAGGTCCCGATGGCGAACGTTTATTACTACAGCGATGAACTTGTGAGTTCCGTAAGCCATAGAGTAAGTTATGCATGATGGCATAATTCTATGCAATTTTCCTTTGAGAATCACTGCCCTAATATCTTGCTGAAAGTCGGGCTTTTCTTTAATTTTGAAAAGTATTTGTTTTCACTGTTTCAGTAACGTAAATTTCTTATCTAAACTTTAATATGAAATAAAGTATATTCGTAACTTCAAAATACTATTTTTGTTTTCCTAAAAATTACGGATTACTTTTATCTTTAATTTTAGCATTGAAATAGATCGGGCAGACATCCTGAGTAAGATTATTCCAAGGATTGTCTCATTCACACCTTATTACCACGGTTAATATCAGCCTTGAGCCAAAATTATCCAAAAGCAGTGAGTAAAATTGAAATTCTGGTGCTTAAATGATTAGTTTATTGACATTGTAGGTGTCTTTTACAACTCTCAAACTGTGAACATCGATTCAAAAAAGAATATTTTTGAGTCATTTCTTTCTATGAATTTTGAGTATTCAATAAGCTTTTGTTGCGAATGGTTACTTCTAGAAACTCTATGGTTTACGGATTTCGCAAGTTCATCGCGGCAGTAGCAAAAGTTCGTTACTGGATTTTATCCTGGACAAGATCAAGTCAATTTTTATCATGAACAGCTCGAAGATCTTTTCCAATATTATCATATCAACAACGTATCGGCTTCCCAACGGCCTCTTTCCCTCCGTCTAAATAAATTTACAAATTGTAAAAGTATTAACATATATATATTGTACAGTGACAAACAGAGTGTTTGCGAGTATGTCTGGCAATCGTAAACAATGCAGAATTTCATAGAATTTAATTCTGGGTGTTTCACGTTATCAAACCTCTAAGTTACAGATAATACAACACTGTTTGAAGTTTATTTAAGGTATCCCTAGGTTCATAAAAAGTGATCAATGGTGAAAGTTTCAAGTATAAAAATTGAAGAAGTACGACCATGGTACGACAAAACTAGTATTTATTGCAATTTGAGCAACTGAAAGGTTCGTTTGAGATCTAAATTGAGTTTTGTCCTGTGATTACTAATTCGGTACAAGTTTTTGGTCTTACTGTCTATCTCTATTGTCTTTTACTGTTAATTTGAGTATACATTGATTGTTAAAATTTGCCAATCAATTTCTGGATAGTTCTGTTAGAAGGGCTTTAATGTTCACAATTCACAGCCTCTCCCAAAGAGAGACAGAGAGAGAGAGAGAGAGAGAGAGAGAGCAGGAGCAAGTATGTATGTATATATGTGGTGTATGAGCGGTGCGTGTTTAAGAATCCATGTGTTCATGAAACATATTTTCAGGAGTGCATAATATATTCAGTCAGAACAAGTCATTCGAGTAATGATGCAAATATGTTTGGTAATTGTATATGTGCATATGCTAATGAGTAAATAACAGCCTCTGGGAACATAGTGTCTGTGTAGGTTGGTTAGTTCCAACCAGAAACAAAGGTTAAGCTGAAGGAGAAAAAGAGAGAGGAGACAGCAAAGTTTATCCTTGTTAACCTAGTAACGAAACAACTGTAGTATTACATTAGAATTCATATGTTAGAATAGATACTTTGTTAGTTCAGACTGGGAGAAACTTGTTTCCAAAAAATACTGTGAAAATGAGTCAAACTAATGAAATTAAACGTATATTATTTAATTTAAAAAAAAATGCTAATGGTCTATGAACAAGGAAGGGAAGTTTCCCAAACGAGAACATGGAAACATCAAATTTGCATAATATTCTGTCGGCAGTAAGCTCATACAGAGCTGAAACCGAGTCACCTTTTTTTATTTGGTGACCCGCATTCCACCCCTGTCTCTCTGCATTCTTTGCTCAAAATAGGTTGTGTACTTTCGGGGACGTAGTCACTTCTAAAAACTCTGTGATCTGGCCCGAAACCTGACCCGATCTTCACTTTGTGATCCGGTAATCTGATAGGTTCCAATACTGGTTCACGCCTCAGACAAAATGACTTCCTCAGACCGCGGCTATTTGCATACCCCTAGAGTTAGTTTTGTTCTTTCCAGGGATGTGAGACCATTTCAATTTGCTATCACTATTATTAGGAAATTTGGAAGTCAAATGTTTCGTGATCTGAGGATAAAGTCCCTGTTTCGGTCACCCTCTCACAGAAACACTATTCAAACGCAACAGTGTATATCTTCAAGGTCACAGGATCCAAATAGGGTCACTGGGTCACGCCGGGTCCCAAGCATAGATTCGGTCCAAAATTTGACCCGAAATACCCGATGACCCGTTTCAGCTCTGAGCTCATCCTCTAACTTGTTTCGATTTTTGAGAATTGAGCAAACACAAAAAGCATAACACCTGTTATTATTTTCAAAAGCAGCCACGATAGTTGTTATAGGAAGCGATAAGCGTTACAAAGAACTTACTTTCAGGTATGTGACTGTCCTACCTATGACGTGATAATTTGCGGGCAGTCACAGCTAAAAGTAACTTTATTCCAACACTTCCCGTCACCGAGTTCTATAGTTAATAAATATCCTGCTTTACAAAATTGAACTAATCTTTGTTAAATAAATAAGGTGGGGTGGGGCCAGATGAAACCATGGAGTTTTGTTATCGTTTTAGACATATTTAACGTTTTGAACAGTGGTTACATTGAATGCGTTACAAAATACAAATTATTACGCGATTGATTTGAGTATTTTGAAAGAACATTTTGCCAAAACTCTCTTCCCAAAAGTGTTGTCAATATTCAGTGAAGCTCTAATTACATATAGTGGAATATTTACTGAAGAGGCAGATGAGTTGGCAACACTGTATACTAATACGTTTAATGCATTACTCTTGACGTTGTGATAATACCAGTGTTGTCAGTTGGAGGGAAATTTCAGCCCCGAAAAAAGGCGAGAGGGGAAAAAAATTGAAAAGTGGGAAATTTTGTATCTTTTTGGCATTTTTTAAAATCCATTAACTTTTAAAGAAAATTTAGAATACGGGAAATTTTTACAGAAAACGGGATTTTTTCAGTATTTTGGTGGAAATATTGCGACTGTAACCTGACGACACTGATCCACCAACCATTACGTATGGAACGTGACAGAAACAACACACCAGTTATCAGCAAAGAGCTTTGTCATTCATTACCCGAAATAGAACCAGCAATGGCGTTATTGTGTAGAAATGTAACAATGGCGTATTGAAACTATGAGAATACCAAATAATTCAACAATAATGGAGTTATTTTGCACATCAACCTCTCTTAAAAGATTTTTACCTTCGTCGCCTATATCGACCTGTGCGGAACAGAAAACGTCCAACTCTGCAGCTACGCATAGTTAAAATCGTTTTTGGTACCGAAAAAGATAACAGCAAATCAAATATAGAGGATACAAGATTCTGGTTCCGCCAATATGATGAAAAATATGATAAATTATGACTTAGCAGGAAAATATGATAGATTATACCTAATAAAATAAAATATTTAGCAGGAAACTATCGAAATGGTCCCTGGCCTATCCTTTAGACCTGCCTCTCCTCACGAAAATCCTAGATTCTCACTTGACGATCGTACACACAATTAGGTGGCGTGTCAGGTCAATTGTCACTGGAAAAGAAAAAGGATGCAAGATAGCGGAATGTGATGCGGTTAAGAAGAGATACCTACCTTCCTTTGGTGTCAAAATTAGTTTTATCATCTAATCTTCATATTGCCAATATTTTTGTGGGCATGTGTGTGTGTGTGTGGCCACAGCAATGCCAGAAACTGAGAATCCAAACTGTTCCCGACGTGCCATGTTATTGCGGACAATAAGCCGAATATAATGACACCAAGGTCATAGCGATACCTTTTCTGAATTTAGATAGGTACCAATTTTTAAAATTGTTATTCTGGAATATCTACGATCTTTCTATGCAATATAGCTATTTTGGTTACTGGAAAAGGTTAAGATATTATATCCTAGGTGGACCTAGTGTATACAATTTAAAATAACAGGCTACCTCAATACAGATTACTCTTTATAAAAGTACTTCTTATAAATATTAGTGAATATTAATATTCGACATAAAAAAGATGCCAATTGCAAAGTACTAAGAGACAAATTGAGTTAGACAATTTTGAGAGAAACCAGATGGAGACGATCTTCAGGAAGATCGCTTTGATCCTAAAAGTCGGAAAGCTCCTGTCAAATAAGTACGCTTGCTGTTGGTCTATTATTTCATATATTGTTGAATGTCTATACTGACCATAAACATAATATAAAAAATAGACATACTTTTCTGTAACAATTCATACTAAAAAAGCAAAAATTAAGGTTTTTGTGATTAAAAAGAAAAGCATGTGGTGCGCTATTTGAAGAATTTATAAAGTGACTTATAAGCAAAATTATTTTTTACTTTTTAGTACGAATTGTTTAAGAAAAGTATGTCTTTCAAAGTTTTTAATTAGGTTTTTGCTAGTTATTTGGGATACTTTTCCCCAAGCTAATGTTTTGTGATCCAAGTCTTAAAGTGTTCTGCAACCAGTTAAACGCAACCTCGTTACAGGCTAGTATTTATTTTAAGACAAGGAAGCTCATATTAAACAAATGAGGCGCATGTGCTAACAAACGTCTATGTGCTATGTTAAAAGATAGCACATAGACTTTTGTTCGCGCATGCGCCTCCAATATTAAAATATTCTTTTAAAATATAGAAATATATGAAAGTAACAATGGAATATTGTATTGTCACCCGCCTTACGTCTCTGTGCAAATTTTCATCATTGTATGACGTCGGGAAATGAGTTAAATTAACGTTGCAGGATTTGAAGACATCACAAACCATTGTGAACTAAAACAAATCTGTAAAAGTGATTATTAAAATGGATGGGTGTCTAGTCCCCTATTGTATTGAATTGAATTGAATGTATTTATGACATTCAGGTATCTATGGCTCAGGCTGGTATAGGGTAGGGGAGAGGATGCTGAAAGAAGTTGTCCAGGGCCTAAGTTGAAGGTACCATCTTGTCTTTGCTTAGTACGACTGTGGAAAACCCTGGAAAAAACAGTCAGGATGGTCCGCCGTTGGTATCGAACCCATGATCTCCCGCATGCGAAGGGAACGCTCTACGAACTGAGGTATGGCTGCTGGGTATGTCTAGTCTCTAAACGTAAAATAGTAAATGAAGAACGCTAATAAGGAAGTAACGACTATAATATACTAAAGACAGAAAACAATATTTAAACTTATATACACCCTTAGGCACTTACGCAGAAGGTACTCTGTAGGATATCCTTACATTCAAACTGAACTAGGAAACTTCTTCTCTATTTCCTGTTTAAAAAAATTACTTTACATAAATGCTTTACACTCTAAGCGAGAAACATGTACGTCTATCAAGTTTGTTTCGTATGCATCTTGCGGGAAGAACGCAGATGTATTCATTTACTAATTTAAAAGGCCGAACTGAGAGTTCTGAGGGAAGAAGAAGAAGAAGAGATCTTACCTTCGTTAATTATGAAAATGTTCTGGACAATACAAGACATCGTAAAGTTCTCTGAAATATTAAATTGAGAAACTCGAAGTATATTCATACAGTAGGTCCATTTCAGCTTGGTATAACATCAAATGAATTTAGTTTTGAATGAAGCTGTTAAAAAGACGTCCTTGACTCGATCCAGGGTGGGAGGTCATACTTACAGTGTTTAAGTGGCACCGTTATGACAATTCGAAAATCTACTAAAGGTAAGACGTATCAAAAATTTAGGTAAAGCTAATATAAGCTAGGTGTAGTTACAGCCTACTGTTGTCAGGTGGGAGGGAAATATTCCAGAAAGTGGCAAAATCTGGACCACATAAAGGGTAAAAGGGAAAAAAATCGGGTAAATTTTGTTTAATCTTTTTGGCACTTTTTGTGTTCTAATTACAGTAATTTTGAAAGTAAACTTAGCATGCAAGAATTTTTTTCAGTATTTTGAGGGAAATATTGCGACGAGAACCTGATAACACTGAGTTATGCTGACCAGATGAACGTGAGTCACGTGGAAGCCGAAGCTGTAAATGGTAGAATTACAGTTTTGACAAATACATGAACTTGGAAAAAAAATATTCGTTTAAATTAAGTCAAAGGAATATAATAATAATAATAATAATAATAATAATCTTTTCAAGCAGTGGTTCCAAGCCTAGTTTAGCAAAAGCTATATGTCTTGTCCTTTATCACAAGATCGCTCAGCAGGTTAATAACTATAGTAATAATTATTAGTAAATCAGCTTAAATCTTTTATTATTTCAATAGTAACTCGAAACATTAATTTCCATCTATAGTATTGAAATAGTAACAAAATTGTTTAAAACATGTTTTTGTGTAAATTCGTTTCCGTGTTATGTAGTAAGTATACCTACATAGATTCTGTTAGATTTCTAATGAACCATTGTTTATTTCTTCTGAAAAATTATTTTTTTTATTATGTAGTCATTTTTATATTTTTCTATTAACGCATATTCGAGTGTTCTAATATAACGCGTTGACAATTTTAAATTTATATTATTTTGCTTTCTAGTAACAAAACTGGTTCTTAGAGAGGATGGTAACAGACTAATTTTGGTTCTTCTCTCTAGCTATTTTGCATGCTCAAGCTATGATCTGTTGACACTCTGCAAGAGAGAGAGAGAGAGAGAGAGAGAGAGAGAATTTTCGAAGATTTTAAAGATATCTTCTCTCCGAAGAAGATAACTTTCGTAAAGGAACAGACACACAGAGAAGCAACTTCTTAATCGGCTTGTGGTTGCCGAGTTGGCTTAGATTGGCTTCCGGGAGGGAACTTTACGCGACTTAATATAGTCCTCGCACGACATCGAAAAGAGCAAGGTTGGATTTTCGATATCGTAGTAACTCTTCCCACTTTTACTTAATGAAGTGACGAGGTTGTCTTCTTCTTTTACTTAATTCAGACCCAAAAGTCAGCAACAGCTGCTCTGCAAATAAGAGAGAGAAAGAGAGAAAATAAGAGCAAACCTTCTTGAGGTATTAATACAATGAACAATTACGAATAAGTTTAAATATTGTGATATTAAAATGTATTAATACAGTAAGGAACCAATAACAAATAAGTTTGTACTTTAAACTTCAGCCCCGACTTGATGATAATGTACTAAAATTGGTATGGTAAAGCTTTTACAGAATAATGATGTCTGTATCTCACACAACATTGTATAAACCCATTGTATAAACCAATATTTAATATTTTATAGTTTCTTGCTTCTTTCTACCAGTGATTCCGCCAGACTCCCGCCTGTGGGGGGTGTTTACTCCGCAAAGTCTCGACAACACACCCCCAACTTCAAAATTTTTGCTGTGAAAAATGGATAGAAACCGTACAAAACTTCACTTACACCCTCCCAATTTTGACTTTACACCCCTCCAAAACTGAAAATCCTGGTGGAAACCCTGGCTTCTACGTATATTATGGATTCTCAATAATCAATTATTGTAATGTATCTTCTGCATATAATGTAATTCTTTTAGTTTTAAGTGTCGTGTATAATCTCTAGTTTATATACTAATCATGTGTTTTTATATTGTCATCTATTTCTAAGACTGACCAATCCCTTTCCTAGGAATCCAATATTTCCTTTGGGGAATCGCTTACGCAACAATTGCACAATTTTAGAATAAACAATTTTGGATAGACCAGGTTTGAAGTCTTTGAGTGTATCACGCCGCCTCAGATCTACTGTTAATAGTATTGGTAATATCGAGTTCTGGAGTTCATTTTCCTACGCTTTTGCCAGGCTATAGCACCAAAACGATACATTAGTTCACCCTCGATGGTCGATATATTTGTTCACCTCTCTTTTACTTATTTTCTGATGTCAGGTCGTCGAAGCCAGAAAAATGTAGTTCTTCATCAACAGATGCTCTCATATCTGATACAAATAAGATATATTTTAGGTCAACGCAATGTATACAGGTAAACCACTCCACCCTGATTGGCTGAATTGTGTACGACGACAACTGGGAGTATAGCAAAGAGTATCTGTTTAGAGAAATCAGTGTGATACTAAGATTGGAAATCGCCAGCTAGCTAGCGACAACTGCAACCAATCAGAACAAGTCATGATATCACAATGCTTCTCGCGACAGAGGAATTAGAAACCATGGACACGTTGATGCATTGAAACATAACTGAAACGTAACAGGCAACGACTGATTGACTCCTTGTGCATTTAAATGTCGACGCGAAATACTGAATATCGATTTTGTTTGGTGTTGCGTTCCCCTGACACCAGTAGTGCTACCGTCGCTCAGATTTTCCCATCTGTGGCTCGCTGAGTCATACATGGATCTTTGGCTCCCACAAATTCCTACCACTTACCTCATCCAGCAATGGAATATGGGAATTCAAAACTGTTCACTGTTGTCCGGAATGGACCCCTGTGAGGTCAACGTAGCAGCAGACATTCGGTATGTCATTTTATTGACAGATCTCAGATCTTGTGCCACGTAAATAAATAAGGTAATAATGCACGCGCCTCCACTTATTCTCGGTCTACGGTTCGAACTAATATGGGATAGTCAGTCACAACGCTTGACTGCATTTACCTTCTCAAGGTGCCCAGGAGTACCAAGAACACTCCGATACTCAATATTATAGAGGCTGAATGTACCTAAGAGCGCAAGGTATGGGAACACTGCAAGAAAAGTATCTAGTATCTTAGCCAGGATTTGAACCCAGGCCGCCCGTTTCGTAGTGAGAGGCTCTACCACCTGAGCCACGGCGACTCTAGTGTTATTTAAATAAGTAATATTAAAATTGTAGTAAATTTACTTAGAAGCACGTTCATTTAATACTTTAATTGTCTGAATATTACGCAGGCAATAGACACAATTTAACGTAAACTATAGCATATTCTGTACGGTAAAGGCGTCTATCCTCTGTGCGATTCGCACGTGTACGTAGAGTTCCACATATTTTGGACCTCCAGCGCGGAGTGAGATAGGGGTTTAGTCCCATGCTCGACCGCCTTTACCACTCAAGATGTCCAGGAGTACCAAGGGTACTGTGGTACTCAATTTTATCGGAGGCCCCGTGCAGGTTAGGATATATATTTCAAAATAGCGTGATTTTAGCAACAGGAGCAACTGTACAAAATTCCAGAGATGATTCCGATGGTTGCCACCATGTGCCGCTAATCTCAGGAAATAAAATAAGCTTAAGGATATAGTCTCCTACAATAAAAGTCACAAAAGTTTTGATCTGTTTTTACTATTTTAGCTTATAAACTAACGTTGGTGGAAATCCATAAGAAATTGTGAAGATGTTGCCAATAGTTGTCCAAAGTTTTCAATACCTCAATATGAAATTTTTACTCATGTTAATAACTTTCTCTGTGCACATTGATATAACCAATTATTATTTAATTTGGCAGTAGTTTAATTTTTTATACACTCATCTTAATCTACATAAAACTGGAGCGTTGAAAGTACGAACGAGAATAAAAATGTAAGGTGAACTTAGATGTGTAATCGATTGTCTTTCGTGTGTGTGTGTGTGAATAACATCTGACAACCACCAGAGCGCAGCAGGTTGTTTCCTCCCTTGACTAAGCCAGTCAAATCATGGCGCAGCAGTTGGAACATTACGCAAAAGTGTAGGTGCGTAGTATCATTCGATATTTGCATGTCAAAAAGAAGAAATCGACAGAAATTCATGAAGAACTTTAAGAGGTGTATAGGGAAAATGTGATGACACGTAAACAAGTGTACACGTGGTGTAACACCAGTGAGAAAGACAGATGAACAAATGACAATGCGAGACCGCATACAGCCGAACGCACACATCAATATTATTCAATGCGAGATTTTCCGATCTCGATCCCATGGCCTACGATCTACTGGGACCCCTGAAGAAAACCTCGGTGTACATCGTTTTAACACCATTGAAGCAGTGCGCTACCGGGTTCAAGAGTTTGGTGCAATATTTTTTTATTTTTACTACCGGCATGTACTTCCACTGAAATACATGTTTGACTAGTAGTTTTGAACAAGTGGAATTGTAGTGCAATATCATATGCATAACTATAGTATCATATTTGTACACCTTCATATTTAGGGAAAAAAATCAATATCGATCTTATTTTTCTATTCTTCTTTGTATATGTCTTCAGGGAACATACACTACTCTTTCGCTAATCAGGCCCTCAATATTTTGGCCTCTCAGTAATCCAGCAGAGACGAGTTTCTCTGGCGTTACGAGCTGTCCTACAGATAATAACTAGACGTCAACAACGATGTGTCAAGAATTTTATTTGAAATTTATCTAGAACTGCGTAACATCAACGAAATTCATAATTTTATAAGGTCAACAATACGTAACACTTCAAATTGTGGGGTCAGTTACAGTACATTATTTATCATGGCTTCCAAAAGAAAACAGGTCACGTTCGATCTGAAGCTGAAATTGGAAATTTTTGATAAGTTTAGCCTAGGTTATTTGTTGACATCATTGTTGCTGAGAACAATATTGGTCTACGACATCCAAAAGAAAGAAAATGATGAATATCTACTATAATAATACTTTATTGTCTATAACTGAATTTCAGACACTGTCAATAATCCGGTACTTCCCCTAATGCGGCACCACTCTTGGCAAGGAATGGACGGATTAGCGAGAGTCTAGTGTATTTTAAGGGTTTTAGACATCTGAGGCTCAGGCCCAATAAACGTTACACGTATCCAACAGTGATAGGCATGCAAATGTGGCGGAGTGTTCGGATATCTCCATGTTTGAATCTAAACACGTATTTCGGATCGATGGGAAGTACGATCTTGATTCAAGATATCCGGATCCAAGTCGAGATTCCAATAGGTAGATCTTGATCTAACCTTGTAACTAGTTACATTATGTATCCAGTACGTGGAAAACCAAAATATCGGTCGCTAAAAGGGAGCTGAAGGCATGAATCATTTATATTTCTAAAAATTGTAAAACAAAGTCAAAATCATTGACTTCATTCCTACGTTCGAATTGGTCTTGTAGGCTCGGCAATGTACCGGGTTCCGGAATGTAAATGTTGTTTGGTTGTTAAGTATTTTAATTATTATATGTTATACTATTTCATTACACTTTCACGCCACCACATTTATTCAACACGCACACGATGAGCGTCTCTTGTGCCGGAGTTCCTGCACAAAGTCAACTAATTTGCCACTGGCTTCCAACGGCCAATTATTCACTGATAATCATGTTCAAATTAGTTGTTCTGTCTAGTTTTATTTAGGCTACTTATTCACTTTTGAGTTGATTTTAACATATCTAGATAGTTATTTGTCCACGTTTAGATACATAATGTGCGTTCGAGATGCTTACTCGGCACCCTCGCGACGCCACACGCACACGACACGCTCTCGCCTCACGAAACCCGTAATCGTTAATCTTCTATATTAAGTTTATTTAACCTTATATCTATGTTATCCTTTCTCACATAAATTTCTCTTTGTAGCACCTTGAGATTTTTTATGTCAGCCCTGAAGTATCAAGGCGAGTTCCGGTGTTCGCAGGAACTCTGCCGTGTTTACATCCCTTATTCTATTTCTTAGATCCAATACCAAATTTTCAGTTTCGGTACATCTTAGTACTATATGTTCTGGTGTAGCTATTGTATTGCAGGTATGACATAGATTATCTTCAACAAGTGTAAGTTCTCTTTTCTGGCGATATGAGCCGTGTCCCGTGAGGTAATGTATCATTCCTCCACTGGCTTTCAGTTGCACTTCCAATCTTCCAGCCACTTCCGGAAAGATGCCGTAGAGTCTTCTTGCTTTCGGGCTGTTTTCCCAAAAACGTTGCCATGCACAGACTATTTCCCTTGTTAGTTCTTTATTGTTGATTTCCGTACGTATGATTTGTCTTATTTTGTCGTTGTTGTTTTTTTTTCAGCCAGTAAATGGCTCGGTGTTGTTTAATTTGAAGATGCATCGGCAGGGTTACGGTCGCTACCTGGAGTGCTTCCAGCGGAGTGGTTCGATAGGCTTCAGTTAGCCCTATTAGCAATTGCTTTGGGCTCTGTTCACTATTTGAGATTGTTTTATATCGTCCATCCGGTAGCTCCAGGCACTAGCGGCGTAACACATTACTGCTCTAATCACTTGGTCGTGGTACAGGATTATAATTTTTGTTGGTATTTTTAGTTCATTTGTAGCAATAGTTATAAGTTTATGGGTAATTTTAATTGCTTTATTCGTTACATTTAATGTATGTTCTCAAAAAAATTAGTTTTTCATCTACTATAAAGCCTAGATATTTATGTTTTTTCTCTTTTTATTGATTTGTTGTTAAATTTGATTATGGAGCCCCTGTCAAAATTTAGCTTTCCTTTAAATAATACATACTTTTTTTTCTGCTAAAATGGTCAATTTGTTATTGCTGCACCACGTTGTCATTTCGTTGACGATTGTATTCGCTTTTTGTTCCAGATTAGTTCTACTACTACCTTTTAGTACGATCTTTCGCATACCCTACCACAGTTTCCACATCTTGCAGTCTACTTAGCATCTCCAGACATGGATGGAATGTTATGTCCCAGAATATGGGTCCCAAGATCGACCCCTTGGGACACCCCCTTGTGGGCGCCTGTTGCAGAGATTATACAAGCAACGAAATTTTTTACACTTTTCTCACATCCTGAGCTTTTCATTGCATCCGGTAGGCGGGCATGGCGCGCATGACCTCCGCAACCCGTCTGCTACTCCTTACACAGCTTCTCTCTCTCTCTCTCTCTCTCTCTCGGTGTGTGTGTGTGTGTGTGTGTATGTCTGTGAGTGAGTGAGAGAGATTGAGAGAGAGAGAGAGAGAGAGAAGAGAGCATGTATGTGTGTGTGGGCGTGTACATCTGTGTTTGTCCGTTTTGTTTCTTGGTTGAGCGCTGGTGAATTCTTTTGTTCCTTCCTGCCTTATAGCGATGTTCACACATAGGACTAATTATGTCTCACGCGCTATGCACCAAAATAAAGCATCTTTAACTGGACTGACTGGAAGTCGATTAGTGTCGAAAGATAGACGCCAGAGCAAATATTTAACCTCATATGTTCACTTCCAGTGTAATCCAATGCGGACTAAATTTTCAGTTCTAACTCAATTTTATACGCTTCATGTCGCTGTGTCGCCCGTTTTTTGTTTTAATTTCTGAGTTATTCATATAATAATATACCGTACTCTGCATGTAATAGAAAATACTGCAAATAATATTTACATTTTCTTTGCAAGAATTAAACCATCAATAAGAAAACGAGCAACGCAGCGATAACAAGCGTAGAAAACTGAGTTAGAACTGAAACTTTGTTCCATATTGGTTTAGACTGGAAGTAAACAAATGAGAGTTCTCTCCGCTTCCTTGTTTCATATATTCTAAAAAAAAAAATTAGCAACATCAGTAGTCAGTTCAGTATCGCTTTTAGATAGAGGTCATTGCGGGCGACTCATGTCACTTTAATCGCGAAATCATAATTTTAAAGCTATGACATTGTATCGTCCTTTTCAAATGCTGTGTATATTCAATGTTACGCTCAGCTAGTGAATCTATTTATGGGGAAAACTGCTTCTATAAATAGAAATTCAATATGTTTTATCAAATTTCCAAGACGTATGTACTTTTTCATGGTGGTCACCAATGCGTCGTACTTTTAGATTCATTCGT
The DNA here is from genome assembly GCA_022664845.1 of Lepisma saccharinum. Taxonomy (NCBI): domain Eukaryota; kingdom Metazoa; phylum Arthropoda; class Insecta; order Zygentoma; family Lepismatidae; genus Lepisma; species Lepisma saccharinum. The sequence goes on along the minus strand of JAGDQP010019594.1, from coordinate 18,255 downwards.
TAAGAAACGGTTACCCCGAGCTAGTAATATTTGTTGAAACTTCCTGTCCAGAAGCGTAAATACTGTCTTTGAACATAAAAAGGATATTATTCAATGCATGAATAAGATAGTGAAGATGGAGGAAGAGAAAAATTGAAACACAATCCATCGGGATGAAGTACTCAAGAAAACACTTATTAGCAGCCATTTTAATTTCTGGCTTTCTTTTCCCCTTTTTTTAAGTAAAATAATGCCTCTTTGGAAATTTTTTTAATCAACATCAAAATCGAGAAATTTGCCTTTCCTTTGCACAAAAGGCTATTTTCCACTTTGAAATAAATATTAGATGTGTAAAAGACCAGCCTAATGATTCGAGTGAAACAACAGACAATACAAACGCGGTATCAAAACGGAGAAAGACTAAAAGAATGGAATGGGCAAGGGAAGCAAAGGAAGTATGCGATGTGATTACTTGCGAAGCAAAATATCGCTTAACATTCACGTGGCATGTTATAGCAGCAACGCTTTTTACTCCAGAGATATTTCCGAGCTACTTTTTGAATTTACCGAAACAAACTGTCGAGAAATTATGTTCAGTTTACACATTTTTTGTCAAAGGAAAGCTCTGTCGTCACGAACTGAGGCTTATGCGCGAACACACGTCTAAGTGACAAATTGGTGAAAATGGAGTTTTTTTTTGTTTTTTGTTTACAAAACAAAGGTGTCTGATGTGCCCTTGATATGTATCTGTACTTGGTTTGAGCATATTGCAACAAATAGCGGCGGTATTCAGAAATTTCTGAAGCGGAATGCACTAGAAAGATCGTGGAACAAAAGTCTATGTAACATCCTCTTTCCGCAATTTTAAACAGTAGGAATGGGCAAAAACAGCGAAGCAGCTATCGCGAAAATTAATATCACTGCTACGAGTGATGAAAAGTAGCAAACTCCTACTGCTTTTCTCCACACTTCGCGAAGAGTATAAACAAGAGCACACCGATGAAAAGAAGCAGGTGCAAGTTGTTACTTCATTTTCTATTTCTAGGAGTCATTCTGGGAGGAAATATCGACTGCGTAACACCACATGATTTACTCGTGGCCGAGTGATGAAGCAGTTTGCATAAAGAAGATTGAAAAGCCTCTGTTAGCTAGTACTCGCTTGGCTATGTGGCTACTACATCGTACTCCTAATCCAGTGACTCAGGTTCGATTCTCCGCGAGGTCATGTCTTTTTTTTGCAAAAACCTTTCTTTTTTATACATACACTGATTTTAAAATTATGTAAAGTTCACCAACTCTTGGTTAAATTAGGTTAGTTTAAGAGAATTCATATTCGGTGCTTTTCTTTTAACCACGCAATTCACTCTAATTCACGACAATGGTAACAATTGGTCTGGTGTTGAATTCTGAGACGATATGTTCTATCCCGAACGAGTCGTCTCTTTCTTTGTTTGTCCATTACCAGCAGAAACTAATAGGACAGTGCTTTCCTAATGTTTCGTTTCATTATACTATAAAATAATATTTTGTGTGCTGCGGTAACGCAGCGGCCTTCGGATCAGTCATCTGTTTGAAGCCCGCACCTCAGTGGTAGAGCGTTGGCTTAGTATTTGGGAGATCGTAAGTTCAATCCTAGCGACTGACTGTCCTGATTGAATTTTTCAGGAGTTTTCCTGTCACACCAGGACAATGTCGGATGCTACCTTCAACATTCCCTAACTGACACCTTCCCGCATCTTTTCCCCTTCCCTATCTCGGCCCGAGTCTTAGATACCTGAATGCCATAAATAAAATATTCGGTTTTGAAGCCCGCGGCCGAACTTTCCCAGGGTCTCCTTCAGATTCACCAGGGGTATGCCACTATGTTACGTAGTGTTCGATTTGTAGTAGAAGATGGTTGGGAACTCCCGGCTCTACCCAAATCTTCTCTGGCTCTGCTGAGAGACATCTAGTCCCGTATATAGAAGATCCCAAAATACCGTATAATACATATCTTACTAATTCCTCTCCCCCTCTGGAAATTGTGCAAATCGAACACTGATGGTACGGTAAACAAACCTCTCACTGATACTTTCCTTATCTTTTACCTAACTTATCCCGACCTGAGCCAAAGATGCCGAAAGCTCATAAATAAATTTAATCCGAAGAAACTATTACGAACTACGTGCTTTTATTAGTCTGTTCGTTTGTACTGTCAAATAGTTCTCATTTATAGCCGAAGGAATTTCAGCTAACTATTAACTTTTAATCATATTTGTACTGATTATTCGCGAGGAGAATATGTAACCGAATCTCTAAAAGCTCCGATAATTATATACAATAGTTTTCCGACAGTTATAATTTGAACTAGTCTACCAAGTCCTAACGGCAGTCTATCACTCTACTATTCAGTTCACAAGCTATAGAAAATTAAGTTAGTCTAAAATGGTACTTTTACACTGATTTTCTTTTTACATTGGGAACAAATAACTCCAATTTAGAAGCGTTTTTCCTAAACTGCTTTTTTAACATATATTTTAAAATAGCAGTAACTGCTATCACTGCTACGAAAAAGTAGCCGTTTTAGACAGTGTGTTGGATTGTTGGAACAAAAGTCTAAGTGACATACATACGAGCGCCACACCGCTCTTCGGAGAAGTTTCAACATCTTTCCCGTTTTTCTCAGTACAGCGAATTCGTTACTTAGACGTTTGTTCGCGCATAAGTTTTAACTGTCTTCAATCTACTCGGCAGAAGAATTTCGATCAATGTCAGGAGTTGTGGGCTTGTTCGACTTTAAAGTTCAAAATGGCTTGAAAAGAAAACGTTTAGTAACTCTTCAAGGCTTCTAAAACTGATATTAATAATACCAACAACAGTCACACAAATTTCTAGCCACGAAAAATTGCGACAAACTATCAAATTTTATCCTCAATATTATAGCTATGACGTTTTTCTTAAGTTTTCTCAAAATCATATAATTTGGACACTTCTTTTATGTATACGTTATATAATTTAACTCTGCGATGATTCATTGTGACTGGCTAGCTACCCAATCCTGTCACACATAGTGAAAGTCCAGGCCAGCAGCTCCACTAAATTTTCCTTGCTCCAATACAAATATTTGATTTTATGTATATTTCGTAAGTCCAAGCCCTTTCCTAAATTTTTCTTGCCCGCTTCCCTACTCTTAGCGGCTGGAGGCGGGCCTGAGTGCAACAACCAGTGGAGACAACCACAGACCGCCACTGGATTAGAGTAATAACAGAACTGAATGTACTGCATTAGCTATCGTAAATGATAATCTTATTAAATCATTTTGTAGTGTAGAACCAAAATGTAGTTTCTATTCTGGGCACAAAATGGCGCCTTGTTGCCGTTCCTTGCCCATCTATTTGTATACATTAAAAATGTTCACTTGATTCTTATTGGCTGAGAGGTTTTACCGCGCTTGGATAGCGTGGGTACAATCAACTGCTGGTTAACTAGAGCAGATAGATTCCGAATTCGACGGTGATAACCGTGTATTTGACGGTGGTAACTGTGTCGCCTTGATAATTGTGAAAGTGTACGAAAGTATATCCGACTGTGAAAAGCGGTTGAATGAATCAGAAAAAAAAACGTCTTTAATAAAATCTGACTGGTTCATGGTCTAAAAGTTTAATATATGAACAAGTATTATAATCCAAATTGATGTAATCACGACCTATTTATGTGAGAGGAAATACAAAGTTAAGTCTTACTAGATATGGTTTCTATTGCTAGTGTTTCGATTCAGTGTGATTATCAATGAGCCTAGAAACTAGGTATCAAATGTGTAATGTGCCAAATTTCAAAGTGAAGCAAATTTTCCGCAATCCAATGTGAGAAAAGGAGCGTGATAAATTTTCTTATTATACTTGATTCACTTAAGATGAGGGTAATAATGCGTTATATTGAAAATATATATATATACACCAAGGAAGTTCAAAGTTCCTTTAATGGAAGATTAATTTCATGGTTCGTAGAATAAAACTTTCTAAGGAGGAAGTTACTGGAAGCAATGTTGGCAATGTGCACATAAACTAGTAACTATAAAACTTAAAAAGAAAACAGTTAACAAACCAACGATCTTGTTAGAACATTTCAGTTAACAGTGACTGTAATAAGCAGCTAAAATGTAATGGTTTATGTATGAACATATTCCCATAATATGCTTTAAATTTATTTATTTTTCTAAATTTGTAATTTTGCGTTAGATATGAAGGTTTTCTACCCGTCATAGGCCTCAGAATGACGTCCTTTAGCAAGTAATTTTAAGGAAGATGAATGTCGCGAAAAGAGTCTTTGTCTAGGGATACACTTCAAAATCTGTCTGTACGACGTGTCCACTCCAATGTCTACCATAACTACCAAAGCATTCGTCTAGAGAGCGGCTTGATATTGGCGCCTTTCATCCAATACATGAAACATATAACCGACTTCGTTACACTTGAATGTGTAATAATAGTAGTAGTAGTAGTATACGTAAAAGTTCTAAATTAATCACATGCACTGCAAAGCCTTTAAATCAATCAAATATACTGTAAAATATTTAAATCAATCACATGGCAAAAATCTTCAAATCGATCATATGTACTGTAAAACTTTTAAATTAATCACATGTACTGCAAAACCTTTAAAAAAAACCCATAGGCTACAAATAAAAATAATTATTCACAAGTACTAACGACATATGTAAAGTTGTACCGGCTAAAAAAAGGAGCAGTTAACGTTGGGACTTCCCTATACTCTATGCGTCAGGCTACTACATCAGGTTACTACTAGAAAAGTTTGTGATTACATTTACCAATAGGCTGATATTTGAATAGTATATTGAACTCATGCTCTCTAAGGGATAATTCCGTGAAATTTGGCTAAAAATATTGAATGATTGTAATGGCGTTTCATCATGAAAATAGACAACTAACGGGAAAATAGGCGGGCAGGAATTGTTGTTAAATTAGAACAGAATTGCAGTAGCTTACATTTCATTTTGAGTTCATAGAAAAAAATCATTCCCTTGATAGGTTATTACATTTTTTTTAAAAGAACAATAACGGAAAAGGCATTTTTCCTTCTCAAAGAATGGCAAAGACATACCAAGAAAATGTACTGTAGAGTAGCAAGCATTATCATTTAGAGTTTGGGATTTTTTTTTGTTATTTTTGCATTTCTACAATATTTTCCTCATTCCATTTCATTTCTTTTCTTATTCCACTTTCCAGTTTTTTTTCTTTCCTTTTTCTACCACTGTGAACTTTCGTAGCTTTCTTTACGTAAATAAACTTTTCGCAGCGTCGGAAAAATTTTCAAACCAAAAGAAAGAATAATAATATTCACTGTTCCTTTCTGTTTTCAACAGCTACCGCCTCCTACCAGCCTTCGCATTTAGTCTCTTATTCTTTCATTCCCTTTCTTCTTGACTTTACTTTCCAACAGAAAAAAAGTAAAAAAAAAAAGATACTTGTAAGGAAGGGAAATAACACTGAGAAGCAAAAGGAATTTTCATTTTTTTATAATGAAGAAAAAAAATCATTCATTTCTTTAGGAGTATTTTGTCCCGGACTTCCCCCGCTTTCCCCTATCTTCTCCTACACCAACAGCAAAAATAAGGAAGGATGAGAAATCGACATCTTCAATGAATACCTCAAACCTAAAACTTTTCTTGTAAAAATTGGAAATGATGAAACACCAACATTACCAAGTTTCTTTTCCTTTTGCCCTCCTTTTTTTTTTGTAAAAAGAAAAAAAAATGAGAAAAAATTAAGAAGAGTAGGTAGAAGAGGTTAAGGAAAAAGATGGTGATGAAGACGAAGAAATGGAAGAAGGAAAAAAATTGTAACATAAAAATCTGAGGGAAAAAATTAAAGGTCGTGGCCAAAAGGAAGCAGGAAAGAAGTCAATAGATAAAAGAAAGGATGGGAGATTGAGGGAAGTAACTACGACGTAAGTCAAAATAAGTTAGAAGAAAAGTTTGTTTTCGAATTGAAGAAACAAATTATTTAGCTTCTCTTCTTATTCAATTCCTCTGTCTATTCTTGTTTCTATCTATCTATCTACCTATCTATCTATTCTAAATAAATTTCTGTTTTAAATATTGTATTAGCTTAGTTTACGTTACATTGTTTATAGAAATGATTTGTGTACGTACACGTAGCAGTTCTTGTACAGTCACTTACAATAATAAATAGAGGTTGCAATTATAAGAAATACTTACTCCTTCCGCGAGGAGAATTGTTTTACTGTGCGCCTAATAGTTATACAATCAGCATGACAGGACGCCAAAATATGTAATGCCAGGATATTACTCTATTTTGAGGAAGAAAGAATGAATCGTTGAGCATTTTTTTAGAGAACCACGGGATAGATATGCAGAAATTCCATTCACGTTAAGTTCTAAGAGATAGGAATTAAAGCAAAGGAAAGGAAAATAATGATATGGACATCATGCAGGAATCGTCATTATTCAATGTAACAAAACAGACTGTACAGAAGACACAAATACTGAGGAACTATTTGTTGATCTATTTATATACATATGTAAATTTGACTATCTGTTACTTATATGACGGTTGGGAAACTCTAAACAGAGGTTGAATCTGAACGCAAGTAAGCTTTCGTGTTTGTCCTCGTCCCTGACAAAAGCAGAGAAAGCATTTGGTTTGCTGTTGAACTGAAAGAAGGTTAGAACTGCAGCTAAGGTGTGAAGTCAACCGCGCAGTCCCTTTCAAGAAGAATCTTTGGATACAATGGAAAGTATTTATTATTAGGCCATGCCTTGTTGATTATGCTTCTGAAATGGTAGAATGATTTATGTTTTCGTTGATATTTATAGTTAATGCGAGTTCAGAGAAACTTGCGTTTGTTTACGACATGGGTTCACTTCAGCACCTCTCTACTTTATTCGGTAATGTGTGTCGGTGCACATATATTGGTTGTTAACAACTCTTATGTGGTTTGCATCAGAAAGGGACTAATGCGCTCTTCGTGGTTATGGTAGCATAGCTCATTGTATTACGAATAAAGATAACGCATGTATAGCTGACAAATCTGAACTATTATAGTTTAACGTCTACGTTTTCGGTTCAGCGACGGCACAGATTCAGTAACGTAGCAAGAACTTATCAGTGCTTTTCTTGCACGACGTACAATGGTTTTTGATGTTTAAAATTTGAGCGAACAAAAAGTCTATGTGACTTTTGTTCGTACATACGCCTCATTTTACAAGTGTAGATTGGGTGAAATTCCTCATATATCAATTTGCTCTGTTTGTACATGATATTGTATGTAGAGACTGCTTGGGAAAGGTCTAGCATGGTCCTCGATTTTTCAATCCTGTGTCTGGTGTATCCTATGGTGAGGCCAATGGACATTTTCCTATGTATCCTAGGGACATTTGTTATTAGATGACAGACTAAGGCGGGATTTTTGGTAACAAGGCGTATTAAAGGTAAAAGTTCTTTATCCTTTTTTAGTTCTTGTCAGCTTGTTAATTGGTACTTTGTATTTTTGTTGATACTTTATGAGATCCTCGATTTTAATATTAGTTGTTATGTCTCTAATAACAGAGGTGAAAGTGGTGGTAGTTTCTGCTTTATGAGGAAAAGAGCTCTTTTTAAGCAAAAGCATTTATTTTAGTAACAGGGTCGAAATCAGATTCTTGAAAGGTGTCCTGAGTTTGATTTCCTGTTCGATCTTCTTTTGATATTTTCTCGGTTGGGTTTTGGTTGCCTTGGCTTTTATTTTTGTTGGATGAAGGGATTTCGTGTTCGGTTTCTTGAGTGCGTCATTTCTGTTTATTCTGGAAAGATTTCAATAGACAGAGCAGGGCTTTCAGTCTTCTTTGATTAAGGAAACTACTTCTTCCTCTTCTATTGTTTCTGGTATTTGCTAGTATTCTTCAACATCACTTGAAGTGGAGTCTTCAACCGATTGAATAATTTTTGGTCTCATCTTTCCAACTTTGGTGCCTGTCCACCCTAGTTAGAGTTGATTTTATTGGTGTATTTGGCTTATTTCTAGTCTTTCGCTCCTGTTCCAGTTTCGGTAAAATACTCTGAGTATAACTTCGTCCTTTCCCCATAAAGATGAGGGAATTTGTGAAGTAGAGAAGGAATAAGCATGATTTGTTGCGGTTTATTTGTTAATTGGCAGTACAGTTGCTGTAACTAGATATTTCACAATCAACTTCAGATAGACACTCTTCTCAGCACTTCACGTAAACAGAAATATACTACATTTTAAGCTATTAAATCAGTCAGACATCTGTTGATGAATATTAGAAACCTTATCAACGGAAAATTACTATACAAATCCATTAATAGAAAGTATTTTTCTAACCAAATTTGAAGTTCTACTGATGTTGATTCATCTTCTCTTCATAAAATACAATATTTGCAACATCTCTAATATTTTTCTGCCGTTTATAATAACAACTTGAAAATTAAGTAAATGTTGAAATAGTTGTGCGATTCGGATCATTTTCTTCTTTTTTAATATTTTGAAACCTTTATGGTCTTCAGACGTTTAAGGCTCAGACTGGGATAGGGTGGGGGAGAGGATATTGGAAGGTAGTCGGTCAGGACGTAGTTTTGTAGGTAACATCCCGGCATTTGCCTAGAGTGACTGAGGAGAAAAAGCTGAAAAAAAAACTCAGGCAGTCGGATCATATTTTGATTTATTGTTAAGTATATCTTGGGTTCTCATAAACATTGTTAAGGTCTCTCTCAAATTGCGTAGATAGAATAATAATTATTGCAACGCAATTTATTAGTATGTCAAATTGTAACAAAAAGTCGGAAGTTTACTATTAAAAAAATTACAAACATATCCGCAGCACCCTTACACATGCCATTTCTAAAATAAAAAGAATTACTTTCATGTCTTGAAATGACGTCTGCATTTGACTATCATTTTGACGTTGACACTCAGACAATCTGGGATGGAATTCATCCATGGCACCTTCCAACATCTGAATAGGAATATTTCTGCTTTCAATACTGAATAGGAATGTAGGTTATCAGTTTCCCGTGGACTACATCAACACATGTTACACAGTCAGTGAGTCATAGAGTGATGTGCGGTCTTCTTAATGGGAATAATCGGTGTTTTCGTTTTCACGGGTGAGCATGGATTAGCAGTAGTTCATTTCAGCGGCATACCAACATGAGTAACACATTTCTGCACGTGTATACTATCCTTAAAATGATACATTTTTGGTTCTAGCAGAACGGTGCTACGTCTCACTCCGCGTGAATTCAAAGCAAGACCTGCTTCAAGGTTTCGAAAATAAAGAGCACGGTGTTCTCCCTCGTCGCCCCTCCCACTTCGAGCACTGATTTTAAGGGATTGTGAAATTTAGTTGCGTCTCAGGTCAGTAGATTTGAAAATTTATTACTTCGTGCTAGGTGCACTTTAAACAGACGGTGTATGCAAAGGTTCAACACATTATTGTGGAACAGAAAAACAAGTTCCGTACTGATATTTAACTATAGATACGAGGCTGGTAGACACCATAAATATCTCAGGAGTAACACCAGGTACAAATATGAGACTTAAACTATTAGAAAGACCAGGAAATTGCTATAGAATGCTGTAATAAACATTGTGGATTCGTTGTGGAAAGTCCATCTGCAAAGCACTTTTTCGCTTTTATATCATTATTTATATATAATTACGTTAACTTTGCAATATGATACCATGAATATCTCAAGAGAAACACAAGATACAGGTATGAGACTTGCACCATTGGAAAGAGCGGAACATTTTCTATAGAATGTTGTAATAAAAACAGTGGGAACAGATTTCTAGTTATGGGTGTATTCGAAGAACATGTTTTATCAAGTGAACATCCAAACAAGTGACGATCGAAAGACGAGCATAATAACAGTGGTATCTGACACACGAATGGGAATTCTTAGCGTAGTACTGCTGCACACTGTTCTATGCTTGAATTTGAACTTAAACTTTATGTAGGATGTTTAGCGATGTTTAGGATGTTTAGGCGACTTTGCCTCAGACCAAACGGATGATGATGGGAGAGTTCATCGGATGAATAAAGTGGGAGGAAAGGCCAATGAAACAAACGCACACGGAGTTTGTCCACCACAAACTCCCACGTGATACAAGCAGGGATTGAAAAAAGAACGCCAAGAATCAGAGACAAAACTCTACCACTTAACAACAACATCTCCAGTATCCTTTCAAACTGTTCTGGACATAGATGGACGACATTTTGAGTATATTTTGAAACATGAAATACATTTGGTACAGACACGAACATAATCTACATAATTTGTAAAATGTAGTTGATATGTTGATAAAGTGTTAGTAAAGTGTCCTTAAAGTGTAGAAACACATTGAAAGGATTTAATTTAGATTGTTTATTCAATATTTCTCTTCCACATGTCGTTAACCACATTGACATATATTTTGATGGTTGTCCGATTAACTGTTTACCACCTAGAACCGTCCAAATAGCGAGATTTTAATTATTTGCTACTTATGTTAAAACAAAAATAAAATGCTTTGCAGATAGTTTCCACTGATATACCACTGTTTTTATTACGTCACTCTATACGAAATTCTATGATCTTTCTAATGATGCAAGCCCATATCTGCATATCTGGTGTTACTCCTGAGATATTCATTTTGTTATGTTTCAAGGTCAACACCTTGATATATAAAAGGTAAAAACAGAAAAAAGTGCTTCGCAGATATACTTCCCACCGAGAAGCAACTGTTTTATTACGTCACTCTATACGAAATTATTTGCTCTTTGGAATGGTGCAAGTTCCATATCCGCATCTGGTGTTCCTCCAGAAATACTCATGGTGTTATGTTGCAAGGACAACACCATTATTTATAACGATGCAAAAACAAGAAAGTCCTTCGCAGATTGACCTCCGTCCAAGAACCCACAGTTTTTATTACGTCATTCTATAGAAAATATTCCGCTCTTTCTACTGGTGCCAGTCCCATATCTGTAGCTAGTGTTTCTCTTGAGATATTCATGATATTATGGTGCAAGGTGAACACCATTTCAGAAACTACTTTTTTCGTAATCATAAACCCATATCTGAAAAACTATTGGTTCTAACACTATTTTATTATTAAATTTGGATTCTCTGATGAACTTTACATAAGAAACACCTAATTTTGTCCTTTATAATTGATAAAGCATAACTTAAAAAAAAATTCAAATGGGTGTGTCTCCATAAAGTGTCGGTCGCAGCAATATTTGGTGACAAAACACATCAATTTTAAGCAATGTAACTCTGGATACAGGTGGCCTAGGAACCTGTAAATTGGGATTTATCCTAAGAACCTTTTCAAGAATCAATGTGCCAAATTGCGTCAAAATCTGAAGCTATAGATTATTTTTCACCATTTTTCTGCCTGATTTGGTATGAAATGACCCGCACGCCATTCGATGGATATAAGTACGCTGGTATTGGCTAACCGCGTCTACCTCATTTAAACGTTCAAATCAGAAATCAATTACATATTTTGATGGAGATGCAGCGCATTCTTTGCAGTTTATGGAACGTGTGTTACATAATTGAAATGCTTTGTTAAAACAGCAACAGTCAGGGTAGAAGTATGTGTAACATAAGCTACAAAGAATTTCCTTATGAACTTTAAATTGTGACATTTACTAAGTTTTCTAGTTACAGTTTACTCTATTTTCTGCTTATTTCTGTTCAAATAAGTTATTTGTTTACTATCCTATACTTCGTTTCTTTTCCTTTCCTTCCTTTTAAGGTTCCTTGATAGTATGTAAAAGTCCAAAAACGGACCAGACGAGGGCTCAGTCCGTCCAAAGAGATCTCAAGCCGTCCGTCCATCAGTGTCCAAACAATAACTCTCAGGAACCACAAGATGTAGAGAACTGATTTATGTGTCGTTGCAAAGGTCTTGGCTAGGCTAGCTCAAAGGCGGTGAAAGGTATTTGATTGCTGGAGTAAGTCAGTGTTGCGAACCTTTTTTTCCAATATTAATTTTTTCAAATTGCTTGCATTTTGTTAGACCAAACTTTAATTAAATATTATTGACACAATAGAGAAATACAGCCGTTGCCAAGCGCCACAGTGTTGCCAGTATATTTTTAAGAATTATCTTTTTCAAATTGGTTTCATACCGTTGGATGTAATCAAACTTGACATAAATATTAATCGTCACGATAAAAAAATTACTGTTGTGTTGTCGTCTCCAAGCACGCTAGTTTACAGTGTTGCAAACCTATTTTACAAAATTGATGTCTGAAATGTTATCAAGAGAGACTGTTAGTAGAATCGTAACCCTAGCTTCTTTTGATTCACAACTGCTAGTCAATATTATAACTTTTCTGATTTTCACGAAAGTTTTCTTAAGAGAAACGCATATGCAACATCAACACATTCGGCAGTGCATGCAGCCAAGTTCTCCGTCACAAAACTTAAAAAATATGTGCAGGTGTTCAAAATTTTATATTCGTATCTTGAAATATATTAGAGTTATGCACCCCTGAAATTGCGTATTTTACACTCACTGATTCATTCACTCGCTCACTCACTCACTCACTCATCATATTGTTTAGAGCGTTAGCAATAAGCTAGAAACGAGAAATTTGGCGTGAAGGTGGAGGATGATAAGTAGGTAAAGGAAAAATCCCGACATTTTGAAAAATTTGCCATCTTGTTTTCAAAATGGCCACTCAAAAACCATTTTCCACACCATTCGAGCTAGAGAAATTAAATTTAGTATGAAGGTGTATTTACGAGTAGGTCGCGACGATATAAGAAAACGTTTAAAAAAGTCGCCATCTTTAAATCAAAATAGCCTCCCTAAACCCATTTTCCAAACAACTGAGCCTAGAGAAACGAAATTTGCTATGAAAATATACATTCAAGAGTAGGTTACAATACATGGGGTAAAATTTCCATATGGGGTCGTAGCCTCCGGGGGGAATGGTAGATCTGATCATGGGGGCGCAGTCCCTCGGAGAATCTGGTTACGATAAACGGGACGCAGTCGCCCAAAACTAATCGAATGTGTGTGTATATATTATACACGTACGAAAACATATGAAATCCGAGCAAAAACACCAGAGGTGTAGAAAGCAGGTAATTTTATCAGCTCTAAAAAGGGAGGATGGATGACGATGAGACACGTTACTTGGCCACAGCATGTATGAGGAACACTGGAAGTTTGTGCGAGATGACAAAGTTCATGATCTTCAAGCCATAAGGCTGGTTGGCGGCCGTAAAACCCACCACGCCCACCACCACCATCAACCATAAGGCTAGAATATGACGGGCTGCACCCTCATAGGGAGGTTTACCCCATTTATTGTTACCTACTCGCAATGGTACACCTTTATTCCAAATTTCGTTTCTCTAGATTCAGTGGTTTGGAAAATTGGGTTTTGAGAGGCCATTTTGGATTAAAGGTGGCGACTTTTTCAAAATGTTGAGATTTTCCGTTATCTACTTATTTTATCCTCCACCTTAATGGAAAATTTCATGTTACTAGCTTAATGCAAAGTCCCTTACAATATAATGGGTCAGTGATTGAGTGAATGAGTCAGTTAGCCTAAAACACGCAATTTCAGGGGTCCACAGCTGAAATATGCTTCAAGCTACGAATATGAAATTTTGCACACCTGCACATATTTGCCATATAGCCTTAACTTCAAAATCTCACATTCCTATCTTTAACATCGCCGATATAGACATAAACTCTTTTTCCTTTATAAAATGCTTCTGGCAGTGACGCTGAACTTGGCTGCATGCGATGCCGTGCGTGTTGATAAAAATAGAAATTAAAAACTGATCTTTATAAATTCCCAAAGTACCAAATTTGCTTATCATTTTGTGTTTAATTTTCTTTCTTTAAAGCACTGTACACTTTTCTGTTAAATATATATAGAATATTTACTCGTATATACATTTTGAAATCCGGAATTTTCGAAAATTCGGCAGTCCTCAGTTCCCACGGTTTCTGTTGATTAATGAAAAGTATTTTTGCCACACAATGGTATACATCCGCTTCAACTGCTCGGGTGTACGTTACCATTGATGGTTCGACTGTGCCAAACAATCTCGTGGTGAATTATTCCCTCATAGTTCCACCAGACGCAGAGAAGACCCTTTGCTTGGTGATAGCTTCCGGAAGCTCACCTTCTTGAACCACTGCTTATGCACGTTAGGACTTCGGGGAAATATCCGCTTATCATTACATGTAATTATTCTCTTGATGAAGTGGATCGTGTGGGTTTCCAGGAGTTTCTTGCGACCACCATCTAGCCGCTTTGCTTGACCTGGGTTCAATTTGTGAGGAATAATGTGGTAACTGCGGATGCTTTTGCCGAGGTCGTGAAGTTGGCGTACCACACTGGACTGTAACGTAACTAGCTCACCTGCTCTCTCTGAATGCTGGTGGTGGTCCTTGTTATTATAATTTGACGCACGGCTTTAGAATGAACGGTTGTCGACCTACCTGACCTTCGTTGATCATCGAGGTTCTTGCAACCAGAGCTAAATTTCTAGAACCATCTCTTTGATGTGATGTGATCAACCGCTCCTTCACCTTTCACACTACAAATGTTTGGGATTACTTACGCGTCGATATAGCCCAGTTCCTGAATCAGATGATGTCACTTTTTTCTCGTCACTTCACACACAGAACGAATCATTTGCACATTTCACAGTCCTAACTAGTACGGTCACCAGTTCCAACGGGAACATTTGAATCCTTGAACCACTTCTATTACGTGACATACGCGCCGCAGATGATGCACATAGATAAATATTGCAAATCTTTTAACTGACTTTAGTATTTCGCTTCAGTTTATCTTAAAAAAATAGTTATTATAAAATACTTATGAAATAGAAAAAACCGAAAAATGGATATAAAATAATAATACACAGTAATTGCTGTGCTACTATCTCGTGTTATTTCGTTTTCGATTAACTACGGTAGCTGTATAATACGATATTTTCTTTATTTTAATGTTAAATATTACTTCATTTTAAAACTTTTCTTTCTACGCTAATATTTCTTTAAAGAACTTTCTTCTTGGCTAGACGTATGTGTGATTTGTAGCATGTATTGTATTTTTAACATAGATTTTTATATGATCCTGTCATCTGTGTTTTAAAATGTAAGAAATACGTAATGAAATTATATCGAGATCTTTACGGTAAATTAATTTTACGTCCTTAACTCTAAAAAAGATGAAGGAATAAATTCTACTTTTAGAATTGTTTATTTGCTTTAATGGAAAGTGTTGTATCGTCAACGTCGAAATTAGAATTCAAATTCTAATTAATGAAACTGAATGTACAAAACATTCAGGGTTCTTTTGTATTTTTCGCCAACGAAATTTGCTATCGAGAATTGAATGTTTGTAACTATACCGAAGGACGTTTTTCCTTACCCCAACTCATAGTGTACATCATGTCCCTAAAGTATTGTAAAGAAAAGAGCATTCTCATGTCAGAACACATTAAACACTTCCCTTAATAAACCAGTTTACAACATATCATAATCATTAACACGTTGACTACCATATGAGTTGTACTTAACTCATGCTGGTTTTTCACCCTGAGCTGCGTGAATCGTATATAACTCACGCATGTGCAGTCGCGTGGGGCGAAATCCACTCACGCTATCATAATACAGAGTACATGTTGGGTCCCAGTTATTTGAATTCGTGAGTCGCAAAAATTGGAAAAATTTACTTTTAAAGCCTACGAAATGACGAATAACATATTCTATCGTTGTCGAGTATTGGCAAATGAATCTTATATTACCGCAACTACCCGATCAAGCAACGACAAGTGTATTAATATAATTTTGATATTTGTGAGGGGACATGACAGATAGCTACAAAAGAAGATACGACGGAGGCAGTCAGGACCCTATGAGAGCACGTCTGCCGTGCTGAGAACGCAGTAACGTTGTATACACAAATTAAGTTCTGTTGAAAGACATATAAAGTCCGTTTAAAATATAGTATCTGCTGCGTGAATACCTCGTTCACAAGAAAAGCTAAACGTCCCGAGTGTGAAGTGAGTATTTAGTGCGTAATTATTATTTTTTCTTCGTAAAAAAAATTCAATATACCAAAGCTCCGAACATGAAGCTACAACGAGGTGCAGAGGTAACGCCGCGCAGGTCTAACAGAGAGAGAGAGAGAGAGAGAAAGAGGGTGATCGTTAGGTTGGAGCGTAAAAATATTTTTATTTTTTCCCCCGCTAGCGCGGGAAATTTGTGGAATGGTAAGAGAAACATACGTACAAAATTTTAGAACAATCAATGAATATCTTCCGGTTCCACTTTGGGGTCAAAGTATACGAAAATAGTCGAAAATGGTGTAAATTTTAAGAAATTGTTTTTTTTAATTTCCGGTTCGGTTTTTTAAACAACTAGCGCTAAAGATAAAAAAAAACATGAAAAAAGTACAAAATTTTAAAGTAATCAGTAAATAACTTCTGGTCAAAATATTTAAAAATAGCAGCAAATTGTGCATTATTTTTAAAAATTATTTTCTAAAAATGTGTTTTTTTACCGCTAGGGCTGAAAAGTTTGAAGAACATATAAATAGTTCAAAAATTTAAATTTAATGTTTTTATTCTCAATAGATGGCAGTGCAGGTATTGCACGGGCGAAATAACTGCCTTCTGAGAGGAATAGTTTAGTAAGTTTATTGTTCATTCATTGTCTAAGCACATATTGAGTGCGACGGATCGTCGAGTGTTCGTGGTACGTTCGTAACTGAAGCATTTATTTGTAGTGTCTATAAATTTTAGTACAAAATAGTGTTCGTGAAAGTGTTTATCTGATTTTCAACAGAGAAATGACGCAATCATCGGAAAATATACGTAAGTTGAAAACAAACAGGCACACTAGAAGTGATTTTTTTGTCGCATGTTTGGGGATCCAACAGAATTAAGTATATACTTGTGTTCTACCAACATACGATGATATTATGAAGTACTTTTTATTGACGAGAAGTGAATTTAAAATTAATACAAAATCGGACCCACCTGTAGGGGCGATAGCGCTTTCTGTGGCTGAAAAAGTTTAAAC
Organism: Lepisma saccharinum; assembly: GCA_022664845.1. Classification (NCBI taxonomy): domain Eukaryota; kingdom Metazoa; phylum Arthropoda; class Insecta; order Zygentoma; family Lepismatidae; genus Lepisma; species Lepisma saccharinum. The sequence continues at coordinate 1,203 of JAGDQP010019594.1, read as the reverse complement.
AATTTGGCGGTCCACCTCAATTGCAACAGTTTCCAGGGAAATAATTATCAAATTCATTAGATCATATAATGCCAAATACAATATAATAACAAATTTTTAAATCGGAAGCAAAATGGCGTCTATTCGATATTTGTTCGTGCAAATGTGCATATCTCAATGCATGTAAGTGTCCCCGTGAAAGGAAAGTTCCACAATTGGAAAGACTGTTTCTTCACGATCAGAGGACTTCAACAAAAATGGTGATAGGCACAGTTGATAAGGAGGCCACACAGGTGCTGAAGAAACGTATGGACAGATTTCAAATGGAACAAGAAAATTTAACAAAACGAAATAAATCTGAAAATAAAAACAGAACCACAACTGTTTCATGTGATGATTTGCAATTTCCCATTTCTTTTGAAGCCGATGTAGAATAGTGTCAATTGCTTACTGATGTTATCACTGACAAACCCTCAACGTCATCTCAGTTGAAAGTAGGTGTTATAATATTTTAATAATATTTCACGAACAACTCGCCTTCCAGCCCTAGCTAGCGCATGCGACAGAATGGGAGTGTCCGATAGAGCTGCGGCGACAGTTGCTAGTGCACTTCTTGAAGACCTTGGAGTTGTGACGTATTACGACATGTCCAATGTTATAGACAGGCATAAGGTAAGAAGAAGGGAAAGAAACAAGTATCGCATGGAACGCCAAATCGAAGAATTCAATTTATTTGCCGCCAATACCTTGAAAGGACTGTATCTTGACGATCAAAAAGATCAAACTGTAACTCAAAGCAACATTGAGGGAACCCTGCATCAGCAAAGAGTGCTTGAGCACTCTAGCATGTCATACTAATAGCAGAAAATGGGAACAAATATCAACATGCACGGCAGTGCATAAGCCAAGTTCTTCACGTCAGAAAACGTTAGCACTGCCAGAAGCATGTTATACAGGAACAAGAGTTTATGGCAAAATCGACGATTTGGGGGCCCCGTAAGAAAAAATATGTCAAAGATAGGAATATGAGCTTTTGCCGTTAAGGAGATATGGTAAATATGTGCAGATGTACAAAATTTCATATTCGTATCTCAAACTATGTTCTAGTTGTGGACCCCTGAAATTGCACATTTTAGGCTAACTGACTCACTCACTCACTCACTCACTCACTGACTGACTCACTCATCATATTGTTTAGGGTGTTTGGAGTAAGCTAGAAACATG